>QODF01000139.1:884565-1064100 GCA_024372805.1 Oostethus manadensis
TTGGTGCGCTGGGTGGGGAGGAGACGGGTGCGCACTCCCAACCACACAGAGAGAGAGAGAGAGAGAGAGAGAGAGAGAGAGAGAGAGAGAGAGAGAGAGAGAGAGAGAGAGACATATACGTACTGTATATATATAACCCCCCAAAAAATTATTAGTGACCTCCCCGCATATTTTGATTTCCAGTATGTGGCCCTTGGTGGAAAAAGTTTGGAAACCCCGGGTGAATGCGACTGCTTCTTCTCCCGAACCACTTCATACAAAAGCCTTATTTGGCAAGCTGTTACAAAATAGCGTTTGACCCACAATGTAGTTTTGTAGTTTGTCGTTTTTCATTTGTCATAGCAACACATTGGGGGTAATGTGTTGCCTGTGCTATTATTTTTTGACAAGTATACCACATGGTGGCGCTGTTATGAAATCCCGAAGTTTGACTTGAAATTTCTTACAGTCTGCTAGACAACACAAACTGCCAAGTCACCATGAAATTTGACACAAACTTTGAAGGACTGAGAAGTGCGTAAGTGTTGAGCTAGATTAGTTGGAAACCGCGGCTGCAATCAAGCAATGCGTCCTTAAGCCACTGACCATTTGTCTTGTGTCATGTATTTCATGAATGCTAGCGTGTCTTCGAAAGCAGTGTTTTTTTTAAAACTGATACCTCATATTTATAGGGAAAGTCAGAGGTTACTTGGCTGCCTAGCGAACAAATCGTCTCCAAGAGCCAGCTCTTTGAAATGAACGACAGGAGCCAGCACACGTCGTTGGTAGCCAATTCGGGGCCGATTTAGTTTTTTCCTTGTCTTTTTTTCTGTTGAAGGCGAATGTTATGGGTTGAGATGTGTGGCAGCATCTCTGTCTCCACGTTGAAGAGGTGTGGTTAATTCCACATCATTGGGGGCCTCTTTCTGCCGATTCGGTCATGAGAAGTTTGCATGAAGGGTCTTGACCCATTTGGACCTGATTTGTCTATTGAGGTGGGTCTTTGTTTTTGCATATTATATTAAGACATAATATATTTTTGTAGCTGTTCATTGAACTTTAAATTAACCAAATTAATTGATAAACATTTCATATTATGTTTTTTGCATTAGTAGTTCGTTTTACACACTACATATTATTTGGACAACAAAAGTACCAACTCTATAAAACAGCTGAAATTTCTCTCACTACTGCCTAAGCACGCACCTCGTGGTGTTGTTGCAAGCAAATAGACATGCATACGTGCATTTTAGTTTTTTTTGCCCAGGCAAATACTGGTGAGCCACTGAAAAGGGCTCCCGTGACCCACCAGTTGAGAATCAGTGCGGGGCACCAGCATTGTCATTTACAGTAATGTGAAAAAATGCGGACACTCCATGACCGGACAGGACTTCATTTTGACGATACGCTCAGTCCCTGGTTCACCTACTCACATGCCTAAATCACTAGTGGACCAGGCGGGGGACCACTCGGTTTGTGTTATCCAAAGTTTCTTGTCTGCAGCACATTTTCCACTCCAGATGCTAAAAAAAGACTTGTGCCGTGCTGCAGTTTTAAACATATAAAAATTGAGTTGGATTTACGTCGTTCTTGCAGGTTTATTGCCGGCTAATTAAAGTGGGCACAAAACTTAACCTTGTTGTACTTTGTTTTGTCACTGCGCTGGATTTACGGCGCACTTACAACAGCATGTTAATGCGAGTTGTCTCTGCCAGGCTACTCCGCTCCCGGCACACCGACAGCCAACCGCTTCGTCGGGCTGAGCCCCAGAGACCCCGCCTTCCTCCACCAGCAACAGGTGAGGACCACCAACCACCGCAGCAACCCCCATCATCACATCTTCTCATCATGACCCCCACCCACCGCATCATACATTATGTAATCTCTTTGGGGTAGAATGCCCTCATGTTGACTTGTCTAATCCAGTTGCCCAAGTTATTTTTAGAATTTCAAAAAAGGAAAGTCCCCGTTTCCGTTCATGAGGCTCCAGACTGTCATTCATTGTGTGGTTTCACCGACAGATGTTTTCTACGGTCATGTGCTCATTTCCACACACTCATTTCAAAAAGTGTCATTTAAGGCAAAAGTCAAATATTAAGCTTTGCTGCAGTGTTGATTCCCAGGATATATGCGGTGAGCAGGTGTGTTTGTGCATGAGTGTGCGTAAGTTTAGTAGAGGCCCGGAGTGTGAGCCCCCTCCCACCCCTCCAACCTTTTTAGAGTGCTGGTCTGAGGCCAAGGCTTTTCCAACTGCAACTACTAATTGAATGCATCTGTATGGCGCTATATAACCATCACTACCTCAGCTTCAGTCAAAATGATGAATATCTCTTTCCTCTTTCACACTGTGCTTACAATTAAAAATGAGTCAGCGAGATCTCACTCGGACAGAATAGCATCATCCTTTTTTTCAGTGTTACCTGTTTTAATGCATAAAAAGTGGCGCTTCTCCACTCATTGATTGTTCACGCTTGTATTTGTTTCTCTTGATGTCGGATCACAAAAAAAATCTTTAAAACCGCTTTATGAGCGGTCTCTGGGTTATTTTGGTTTGTTCTTGTAGACCTGGGGTGTGCAGACTTTGTCTGCTGAGGGTTACATACAGACAAATTAGAAGGATACGGGGCAACGTGGATGCTTTCTTTTATTTTTCATGCTAAAAACATGTTTGAAAAGTTGAAAAATATATTTAATACTTATTATTGTCAATCTTATATTATGTTCAAACATTTTTCTTCCTTCTCTTTTCAATGTGACCCTAATCCTCCTTTTTAATGCGTCATCTTTTAGTTTATGTATAGAATATTCCCCGGGGAGCAATGAAAAGTGAGCTGCAGGCCACAAATTGACATTTCTGTTGTAGTCTTGTGGAAGTGGGAGGCCTCATTTTAAACGTTTTTTTTCTTTTACACACACAATAGAGCAGGGATACTCATTTCCCTGTCAAGGGGTGACCAAAGTCTTGCTTGGGGGCCGTTTATGGGCCGCAAGTCACTTTTTAGTGACTTTTTTGCACATAACATTTTGAATTCACAAATTGGCCGCTATTTCATTCACGATCTATAATTGTTAATGATGTTTTTTGTCATGTAATTCCATTCAAAAAGATGTAGCAAATCCTTGAAATTTGGACATCCTGGATTTAGGCAAATGTAATATTTGTGTAGCTAAATAAATATCAAAATATCACACAGCAGAATTGTAAATTGAACTTATAGTTGCATTTGTATACATGCGGTAATTATGAGTGATAATTCCAGTTTCTTGGAAGAGGGCCTATAAAAATAAAACACACACACACACACCGACACACAGAGTAAAAAAAAAAGAAAAAACAGCCAAACACACCTGCTCCACCATTCCCAGGCAAGACAACGTGTGAAAACCCTCCATTCATCTCTTGCCTTGGTTAACCCCTCCAGGGAATGCCACCATGGAGCATTCCGCTGGGAGAGAGCTGTGATCAGATGTCATTTGGCATTATCTAAGGAAGGGTCCTAATCCGCAATCTGCCCGCATCTGTTATAGTGAGCGCACCCCGTCGCCTACCCCCCACCCCCACCCCCTCTTCCTTGCCACCGCCGGTGCCACTCTGATGTGCCGGTGTCAGCGGGCGGACAGATGGTGAGCTCCTCAAGGAACGCTGGCACCGGGCGTCTGGCCCAGTCCGCTGCAAGCTTTTGTCATGTCGCCTCCCCCACGTTCTCTTTCTATTCTCGTAACTTCACGTCGGTGCAGGTGCTCACGAGGCACTTTCTCCACCAATGAATATTCAGTGCTGTCTGATGAAATGGCTTTTAGGGAGAGTGCTAACGTTGCACTTTCTTCAAGCCCGCCGCATTACCAAATGAAAGCAATGACCACGGGGCAAGGTTAGCTTGCCTCTCAGCCCGATTGGAGGCTCATGTGGCGGCATAATGCACACTTGGGAGGACGCTGCAATTTGTCATGTGTATGTGAGGTTGGCTTCAAGAGACTGTATGTGTGTGTGTGTGTGTGTGCACACGTGTGTGTAATCCCTAATCAATAGGAGACGTTAGCTAATGAAAAAACTGCATGTCAACTTAATGTGTTTATTTGCCCAACTTAGCATGCCTCCCCTTTGCTAACCACTGGGGGTGTAACGGTACGTGTATTCGTAATCACAGTTTTTGATGCGAATCAGTGAGGCGCAGGAAGTGTGCATCTTCATGCGTCTACACCATAAAGAAATGCGGTGCAGCCAAGGAGAGCCTATCCAAGGTGAAGCTGGACTTTTTTTTCTCTTCTGTTTGGGAACAGTTTTTTTTTTCATTTTATTTATTGGAGAATTAGCTGCTGACTTTTTTATGCTTCATTAAAAAAAAAAAAAGAATTCAACCTAAGCAGTTTTACGCTTTAGATTTTCTTTTTCTTGCTGCACCCAAAATGAAGCGAACGGTGACGTTAAAACCAAGATATGTACCGTAACGCTACACCCCTAATAAGCACTATGAACATTTTGGAACTAACTCCATTTTGTTTGGTTTCTTACTTTCCAGGTTAGCCGTGATTGCATGTTTTAGTTTTTATTTTCTTAATTTCCTGTTGAATCCAGCCCTTTCCCCCCATAACCCCCAGTCCCGCTTTAGACTTTAGCCTCTCTGCTGCATGCATTCTTGTTTTTTTGTTGTTTTTTTCTTCTTGACTTGTTGTGTCATGTGACGTGGCCTCAGTGATCTGACCGCTAGGTTTCAATTGACAGCTGAGGAAGTGTGACTGGAGCGTGACTCAAAACGGCAGGCATTATGGCCCCAGTGCCGCTGACGACACTTTGGGGATTGCTTGGCAAAGGTAACCTTTTCACTCTTTCACGCTGACTCAACACACACTTTTCATGCCATTGCTTCATTACGACTCACTCATTGTTGTCCATTTTCTGTATGTGTGTGTGTGTGTGCCTTCTTCCCATCACCTATAATCACAATTATTTGTAATATTCTTAAAGTGCAACTAACTTTTTGGCCTGTTTTTGAGATGATTCCCACCGTTACATCACAAAGAGTGCAATAGAGGTGTGACCACAATGTAACCCGTTTCTCAAGCAGTCCAATGGATGAAAGAACAATAAAAGTGTAGCGTAGTCGCTCTACTTTGTGGGGAAGTGGCTATATTGTATTTTTAGCAACATTTTTGATGTCAAAATTGAAGATAGAGAAGTCATGTTTGGCTCACATTCCAACTACTGTTTTAAGCTATAAAAATAGGAACATGCTCCAAATAAAGTTTTGCAAACATTATGTCCCGAAATCAATAGGTTATAAGTTCTGATCCATATTGACAGCAATTCAAATGTTACCACTTTATTAAAACAGTGGCCCTGATCAAGACCAGATTAGTAGAATTTACCTTTGAGGTTTTTAAGTAGAACTACAATATGCAAAAGCAAGAAGGGGGAGTGTGACAAAAACAATTTGAAAAAGTCATTTATTGAAAACAACAATTAAACTGAAATAGACTGTTCAAAAGTTTAAGACCATCGCTCAAAAAAAGAAAGAAAGAAAGAAACTCTCCAAACCAGAACAAATATCCGCTCTTAACACTTTGCCAGGGAGCAACAAACATGGGACATTGAAAGGTGGAAAAAAGTTGTATTCTCTGATGAGAAAAAAATGTAACCTTGACGGTCCATTTGGCTTCCAACGTTACTGGCATGACAAGGAGATCCCACCTGAGATGTTTTCTACCCGGCAAAGTGTGGGTGGGGTCCATCATGATCTGTGGTGCTTTTTCAACCAGTGGAACACAGGAACTTCAGGTGGTGCAGGGTCGTCAGACGGCGGCTGGTTACGTGCAGATGTTGCAGCGGGCATCCCTCATGACTGAGGGCCCTCGTCTGTGTGGTAACAGTTGGGTTTTTCAACAGGCTTGTTCAGCCAGACTCGCGCGTGTTTAACTTTCTGTGTTCCAACAAGCCAAGTTTTGTTTGACTCCCTGCTGAAGTCATACTTCACTCTATTGAACTAAAACCCAGCAAAAGCCCCTCCCCACATCCCTTTGCTCTGTATTGAGGCGAGAAAGCCTGGGCCCTTTTACTGAGCAAGCCGGCTCTTTTTTCTGCAAGTTTGGTGTGTGTGTGTGTGTGTGTGTGTTAATTTAACACCAGCTGAAGGTCTTTACAAACACACACACGCACAACCCCTTCAACGGGCCTCCTAAACGGGCCCGAGGAGAAGAAAATGTCCTCACGCTGCCTTTCAGCACATAAAATAACTCCGGAATGAATGTTTTAATTCAAGTTACAAGCTGCAATCATTGCATCTTACATAAACCGCTTGTAGCGCATCCTTCAAATTCAGATGTTGCCAGACTCGCATGTTGCCATTGTGCAGGAAATGGCTCAGCAATCCATTAAGATGCCATTAGATAATCTAATTTAGTTGGCTAATCCTTAAAGGCAGGCGCGCCGGACAAGCATAGAAGGAGGCCATGCTGAAGGTTACCTCAGGGGAGGAGTCCTAGCATAAAAACAAAACAAAACACATTTCTTGTTTGCATTTTGAGAGGCGCAACGTTTTCCCCCTTGCTTCCAAGAAAGACACAAGTGCGTCAATTAGCGCTGCCGACATGAGCAAACACGGTGCTTTTGTACCTCCCGAGGTGACGCAGATACACGCCGACAGCCGTCAATTCTAACCAGATTAAAAGCGAGCAAAAAGGGCCCACAATGTGTGCTTTTGTAGCTGTGTGGTCCCCGGGATGTTTCATTACCTGAGAGGGGACAGACAGAGACCGAGGGAGGGGTAAAACAGAAAGATAGGAAACGAGAGCCGCTCTTGGCCGCTCTGTGCGCTCTTTGTTCAGGAAGGTAGGAAAAACTTAATCCCCCAACACCACCACCCCCGTTTCCTGTCCGATGATTTTTGGCAGTGAGAGCCGGGCAGGGAGGGAGGGGAGAAAGCAGGAGAACTTGAGGACGAGTTGGACAGGAAAAGAAGTGCAAAAAGGATTAGCTCTTATTTTTTTTAACCCTTTACACGCAACCTCTTGCCGTGTAGCCTCGTTTTATTTGTAACGGTGGCCGACCGGAGACTTTTTGACACCATTTTGCCAGCGCTCTTTCTAATGTGAAAGCAGAGCACACACAGTCTAAGCAGGTAGCTAATATCACTATCAGAAGTACCAACAGAAAAGGAACATTTGATGAAATGTTTTGCCCATTTTCTTCCATTTTATCGCATTTTGAAAATCCATTTTAAATTCAGTATGCACGATAGTATATTGGAAGTGTGTTGACAGTTTTAGTGAGTCCTACTGTGGAATGTGTGTGTAGCTCTGTGTTAATGAGCTGTGTTTGTGTGTTTATACCTCTCCAAGAAGCGCTACGATGCTCTTTCTACAAACAAACATACACTTGCCCAACTTAATAGATGCCACATGTCGTATACAACAACGTAACTTTTATGGAGTGGGACAGGAGAACACAAACATAAGATCTGCAGTGCTAACGTTACATTACAATTGCTTTATTGCAAGGGTAGACAAAGTGTGGCCCATGGGCCATATGCAGCCCGCATATTGTTTTTATTGGCCCAATGGCACATTGTAGAAATAAAGTAAACCCCCAAAAAAGGGGAAAAAAATAATCTGAAATGTTTATACTAATAATGACAAATAAGAAAACTTTCTCTTTAAATATATTGAAAGTTTTTTTTTTTGCCTTTTGCAAAATACATAAAACTATCCGACTGGCCCCTCCCATCCTGATTGTTTTTATGCAGCCCTTGGTGGAAAAAGTTTGGACACCCCAGGGTTATCTGGGTCGGGTATGTACACATAGCTGGGCATGGTTCAGAGGTGGAATCATCTTCACGACATTTTAAAAAAGCTGCCATTCGAGCGCCTCCTCTCTCAAACGTGGCGCAAAGAAGTGAGGGAGATGATACACTTTTCTCTCGTTTGTGCTCATAAGCAAGCGTTGCGTATCTCTGGGCACATATTAATGTTAGAACATCAATGAAAAGCACGAAAACGAGTACATTTTAGATTTTAATATCAATATTACTTAAACGTACTGTTAGCAACTGTTAGGTGGCCCCCCAGAGGGCGCCAACTTTGGCTATATCCTGCACTCTTCCTGATTGGAGCATATAAGCCAAGCCCCACGTGACACACAAGCACCTGCATTAGTCATGCACAGTTTTGCTACTACTTCATGTGCCGCCCATCATAAAAGCACAATGACTCCAAATTGCTTGTGGCTTCCCTGAGACTGATGAGACTCCGTATGTGCATGCACTACGAACATGAATGTCTATTTGAGACAGCCCCGAGTACTGCCCACTATTTGGCCCAAAATCAAATCCCTGCTAAGTTTTTATCTCTATATCTCTCTTTGTCTTTTTTTGGTCAATCTGTTCTTTACAACCACTTATGGTAACTTGCTAGCTGGTGGTGATTTCATATTTTTTCTTGAAAAAAATGCAAACAGTCCCTTTAAGACGTGTCGGGTCATGCAAACTTGATTTCAGATAGACGTAAAAATAGCGTTTTGCAGTGGCGGCATCCTCTTACAGTGGTGGTCGGGGGAAGAGTGGAGATGAGTGGCCACTGGGGGCCTCTCGCGGAGGAAAGGGGGCGGTGAGGAACGTGAGAGTAAGGGGGGGGGGGCTAATTATCCGACATGTACGTAAGTCAGTACCCCTCGGGAACAACGCGCTGTTTGTTCCTGCTGGCGTTTTCAGTTAGCACCGTTGCTCTCGGGGAACAATCCCAGTGTTGTTTCACCATTAGCGTGATATGAATAGGGATGGGGCTGCTTTGTGGAGGGACCCCCGTCAACACACACACACACACACACACCACCCTACCCCCCTACAACCTTTCCTCTAACCTTCACAAGCTCTCGCACAACACGGCCACTAACCTTTGGATGTCTTTCTGTGTCTTCTCTACAGTCCTGGTACCTGGGCGAGCTTAGTTCCATTCCAAGTGTCGAACGGGACTCCGATCCTGCCAACAAATGTCCACCAGAACTACAGCATAAGCATCATTGGTGAACCGCTGGTCCCCACTGAGAGCGGGAACTGATCCCGGAGAGGGGTGCTTGAGTACTAAGGGGGGCAGGGCGGGGGGCGCCACCGATGGATGAAACCAGCAAACGTCTCATAATCTTACATCCATACCGCCATGATGGATGCTGGAGGAAAGATTCAGGTGTGGCCCCTCCTCCCACCAACACGCACACACACACGCAAACACACGCACACACACGCACACACTCACACACACACCAGTGGTTGTTTGCAGAACTTTCTAATGCATTCAAATACTGTGATGTATAGATGCCTTAATGTTCTACTGCATGACACTCAAAGCAGCCGCTCCTGCTTATCACAGATATAGAAACATGAAGGGGGGTCAACAAAGTCACTGTGTACACCGTCGGAAAAAAATATTGTGAATTCTTTGACGAAACGTGTTGTTTATTCTTTTTTTTCCTGCTATTATAAGAAAAAACAAATAACTGAGAGATTGGAGCCCTCGCTAAAAATTGGCAGGCCTTTAGGAAAGGCTTTTTGTTTTGTTAAAGAAGAGCGATTTCTGATGGAGGCAAGTGCAATTGAATATTTGAAGGGAAGCGAGCAGTCTGCCAGCCCTCAGACTCTAAAAGAAAGGGGGATAAACTTATTTTGAGAATTTGATTTCAGTCACAGCCCAGCAGCAACACCAGCACTTGTTGTCGTTCTTTTGGAGCCCTTCCCATTTGTACAGGGACGTATTTGTTGCTTATTTATTTCTTGGAAAAGGGGGTGGGGGTCAAAAAAATTAAAAAAACAACCCCCAGGAAAGAACCGAACACATACATGTGTAAAAACTAACAGATAATGGCATTTCACATTTAAATGATAAGAACATTTGGCCATCATTGGCTTGTAAAGCTTATGTTTACAACTATGAAAAAGTGTTAATAGTTTGTGGAAAAAAAGGAATAGTGCGCCGGCAGCCATCGCCTCTGCAGTCTCTCCAGTTAATTTGCACGATGACACACTTGTCCACATGATGACGTGCCTTTTTTACACACACACACACACACAGACACACACAGACTGTACACATTACACTTGTTTTGGACGCATTTTGGGTGCGTTCACACTTGTTTGTTTCAGTTGAAAGGAACTTGTGCTCTGCTGGTCCGGTTTGAGAACCTCGGTGCAGTTCGGTCCATTTGAGCTCAAATGCGACCAATGTTAAAATGACAGCAAACAGAAATGACAAATATGTCTTGCTCTTGAAAAGTATATTTTAGAAGGTTTTGGTGAAATCTAAGCAGGTCAATATAGCAGAACATAAAAAATAAGCTACTGTACGTGCTAAACCCAGCAGATGGCATTTGGGTTTGGAATATTTAAGCTGCCTGATGGTGTTCTTTACTGTGCAGCCTTTGGTCCCAGGACAAAAAATACCAGTGCGAACGCTACGACAACCACTTTGAAAACTCTTTCACCACAAGTGTGAATGCAGCCTAAATCACCGTTGGCACACACACACACACACACACACACACGCACACACACAGAGAGTTAACATTTTTAAGGTTTTGTACTGGGAATGTCCATTTTTAACTTCATCCTGTCACATGGCTGTGTATATTCTACAAACATAATCAAACAGTGTTTTTTTTCCCTTTTTTTATTTGTTCCCTCCACAGTATTTTTGCTGTTTTTTCCTTAATAAGCTGTCATCTTATGTTTTTTTCCCCCTCATTGTCCTCCCATGCGGAGAATTCAGAATGATGACAATTATGCAATACCAAGTTTTGCCTATGTAGGTAGTGCTTATAGATGTCAAATATTAGAGGCTAGTTTGGAGATAGACACTATTGTAATGCATTTATTTTTTTCTTCATATTGTTGCTTCTTGTTGTTGTTGCTGTTGTTGTTATGGTGGTGGCAGTCGGGGTATCTTTTCATTGATTTTCTTACTTCATTGACCAAAGTGGGGGGGGCTGCAGTCTATGCAGTGGAGGACAAGGTCTTTTCTTAGCTTAGCGTACAAATTTGGGAGTGGGAGGTGTTTGTCCGACAAGGAAATCCTTGGTGGTTATATGGCTGCAAAGTCATGCTTCATACCGTTTTTCCACCTAAAAGAACCTGGTGCTTATGCCAGTGCTGAGATCGTCTCATGTAAGTGCTGCTCCTGTTTTGGCAAGTGTAGCTGAATGATCCCCTATCATGCAAAAGTGAATCTTTATTATGTTGTAATAGTAATATGTGTGGCTAGAATCTTCCTCACTTGACTTTGTAGGGGAAAAAAACACCACAAGAAGCAGGCTTCACTACACGTCTTAAAACCAAGTTCTGCCAACTATCTGTTTGTTAGCTACAGACGTGGGAGGTTTAAAGATAATTTGTTTTTTCTTCCGCCATTACGCTAGTAAAGCTAGAATGATGTTGCTGTGTTAAAGTGACTGTAATGTTAGCACTCTAGCTCACATACATGCTAGCGTAATGTTGCAGTGTGCAAAAGGCACAGCTCTTTGGCATTAAAGCTACAGACACACAAAACAGCATGTTGATTGAATGCTAGATTTTGGGCTACACACTCTCAAAACCTATTTATTAAAAATATGAATGAATAATAACTACATTACCACTACTAATAATATTAGTAGTAATAATAATAAGACTTGAGGCTGCCCTGAGGTGGTTGGCAAGTCAAGAACTGGTGCGCTGGAACCAGGAAAATAGGTATCAAACACGTAACTGGGCTACTAGAGATGCCAGAAAAAGAACTACACTTGCTTTTTTTTCTGTGGCGGAGAAATGGCTTGACTTGAGCACGACAATCATCGTATTGGAAAACCTTTTTCAGCCGTCATTGGATGCAATTCCCAAGTAGATGCCTTAAGTCACCTGCGCAACAATCACACGAATCAGCCTTTAGAGTCTTTTATGAGCATATTAATGTACAGTATATACAATCCTCCCCCACATTTCAATCGCTAAATTCTTGCCCCCTTTGGAAGGATAGAATAGATAGCACTTATTGAATAGCACTCCCTCTCAGTGTTGTCAATCTCAGGCGTACCACAGGGCATTATGTAATTATGTCAATCTGTAGTGTTCTTTGCATTGACACCTTTTGCACTACAATCGCGCCTGCAGCGTAAAAAAAAAAATAAAAATCCTCAAGTCAAGCTCCATCTCTCCGCCTTCACACATTTTATTTTATTTTATGTTTTAAAAGAAAAAAATTACTGCTTTCAATGTGGACTCTTCTGTCCTTTTTTTTTAAATTTGGAAAGAAAAGTGCTTTGCAGCCTGTGACCATCCCGGACCCCACTTAAGTGCATTGTCCCCAAATGTGTGTGTGTGTGTGTGCGTGTGTGTGTGTACATAGGGTGCATAACAGTAGTGTGTGTGTGCGTGTAGAAGAAGAGGGTCTTTCTATTCTTTTTTTTTTTTATACAACCTGCCACCAGACAGGAGTTTGTACACTGTAACCCTTCTCCAGCCCTTATTTGTTCATTCTGGGGAAAAGTAAACGTGACAGTTCCATTTTAGGGGAAGAAAATGTGTTTGTTGGGTCTGGTTTTGAGTTAGAACTCCCCAGATTCCCCTGATTAATCTAAATTGTTGTTGTGTCCCTGTAAAAAACAAAACAAAACAAAAAACAAAAAAAAAAGGGAGGCGCTGTTCTTGATTAAAAAAAAAAAAACAAAAAAAAAACCCAACAACAATGAAGGCTTTTAAACATTTTTTATTAATATTATTTTTCTGAACTTGCTTAGTGCTTGTAGGTATTTCCATTTCCATTTGGGAAGCGCTTGATAATGATAATAATACATATTTGAATTGTTATATTTCATCCGTGTGGCCATAGCCAGTGTGATGTGATGATAGTATATATATTTTTTGTTTGTTTATTTTTTAAACGCGGTGTGATTTCTTGTCCAACAAGATGTGAGTGTGTTCTTGTAGCAGGTGGGAGATGAAAAAAACAGAAAGGTCCCACCATGCGCCTGACCTTACAGGAGGAAGCAGGGTAAATAAAATGCGGACAAAAATGTCCTTGGAAGATTGTTAGGTTATTGTATAGATTTGGTGCCACATTCTGATTGGCTGATCATGCACTGATGTGGAGCGAGCGCTACAAGCTAAAAGTGTTGGTGCTAATGCTTTCTCATCAGAATTTGCCCCCCGAATGTGTCCTTTTATGTAAACAGGGGTGTCCAAAGTCTGCCTTGCGGGTCATTTTTGCTCCACAACTTGTTTATTGGTTTATTTTGTATTTGACTAAAATTAAACATTGAACCATATCAGAAGGCGGATTAGCACCACAATAAAAAGAAAAACAAATGTTATTCAGGAATAAATACACTGAAATTGAGATTTAAACTACTTTTTGTCATCTAAATTATAATTATAATTACTTATTTAAAAAAAATCATCTTAAACCGGAATTATGTATTAATTATTTTAAAATTGAAGATCGGGAAAACATTGCCTTATTATTTCTGACTCAACTTTCAAAAAAAAAAAAACCTACATCGGTCTATTTAATAATAATAATAGCCAGGTGGGATAGGCTCCAACATACCCGCGACCCTAATGAGGATAAGCGGCATAAAAAAAATGAATGAATAACATGGTAATAATAACTACACTAACTACTAGAAATGCAACTTTTGCACCTATTTTGCATTTTTTAAAATTTCATTTAAAAAACTTAAAAGGACTGAGAAATTAAAAGATTAAAATGATCTTAAATGTTAAGTGAGAAAACTTTACAAATGAAATAAATAATTACTTCTGTGTTTTTTTTCTTGATATTAAACTGAATTTACGTACTGTGGTCGAGTGGTTAGCGTGTTGACCACACTGTCAGGAGATTTGGAAGTTCTGGATTTGAATCTCCGTTGGGCCTCTGGAGTTTCCATGTTCTCCCCGTGCGTGCGTGGGTTTTCTCCAGGTACTTCTCCCACATTCCAAAAACATGCATGTTAGGTTAATTGGCGACTCTAAATTGTCCATAGATAAGAATGTGAGTGTGAACGGTTGTATGTCTGCCCTGCGATTGGCTGGCGACCGGTCCAAGGTGCACCCCGCCTGCAGCCCGAAGTCGAAGATTAGCGGCATAGAAAGTGGATGGATGGACAGATATCGGATTGGTTGTAAAATACACAAAAGTAAGTTTGGACACCCCTGGGCTTAAATGCACTTTGTTCATTGGCACTTAGAACGCAGGTGCTTGACACTCAAGGTACTGTACCTTCTTTACCTTCTTCCTTCCATTGTTGGCCTGGGTTTGAATGTAGCCTGCCTTGGAGAACCTCCATTCAATCAGTGTTTCACCCACCCGTAGCTTCCGGGCGCTCTCTCTGCGCGCTTTTACTTGACAAAGTATTATTGTATTGATCGCTGCCACCGGTATCACTTTTTTTATGCAAAGCCAGACCTGCGGCGCTCATGCAACACCTGTAGGCTTTTCATCCCGCACTCTCGCTCTCTTTCAAAATGAGAAACCAGCATTTGTACAGTTGATCGTCAAGCAATGCAGTGCCTGTTGTACATACATATTTACATACATAATATGTCAAATGTGACTTTTCACTTTTCATGTCTATACGCATGTCAGCACTCATCAGCATTTTTTTTTAGCTGAAAATGTTCATTTTCTTTTTCCTGAGGGAGACAGTGCTATATATGGTGCAGTTTTTTTGTTATTATTTTCATTTCTTCAAATTCTCTGCAGGGCTGATTTCTTTGTGGGTCTTGTGGCACTTTTACTTCCCTGTGAGTGTTAAATGACAAACAACAACAACAGCAACAACAAAAAAACAACACAAAAAAGCAGTAGTGATCGTGCAAAAAGGTCTTTGTATGTATCTGAATGTACGTTTTTAGACGACTGTCTTTGTTTTCAAGCTTATTTTGCAGTTTAGGAGGTGTCCATTGTGAAACTGTACAGCGAAGGCCTTTGTATCACTTTTATTTTTTTTTTAGCCATTTGTAAAAGGTTGGTGCAGGGGCTAAAATTGCCACAAGATTAAAATCAGTGTAAATAAGGCTTTTTTTGTGATTGTTACTGTTATATCCAGCCTATACTGCTAGCAACTGTTTTTACTGCAGTCAATTACTGGAAGTGGATATATTTCCTATGCAAAAACTGTTTAAACAATAAAATGAGCTATGCTACAAGAAAGTGTCTTTGTGTCCGTTTTCATAATATACAGTATAAACTCATTGAAGGACCATAAAAGGACAGAAAGGACAATGAAATGACAGCAGAGTAAGGAGTCACTAATTGGATTTCATTCATTCTGAGAAAGTGCGTCCCTGCACGCAACCTCCAGCGACCCCTCCCTGTCTCCAGGCTCCACCTGACTTGAGTTAATCTACTGTAATACCTCAATCCCGCAGGAATGGGAGACAATCCGGTCATCTGAGGTAGCGTCCATGTGGGTCACAGTGTCAAGTACATGAAGCTCTGATCTGCTAAACCCATCTAATGAGATTGAGGAGACAAAAGTCTGTCTAAAGTACCAATTAGGGCTCATTTGAAGCTTAGTGATGGGCTCAGATGGACGCGAAGAGCAGCAGGGGCACTCTCCTAAAGGCAGGAGGTGGTACTGCACCAGCTGGCCTACGGCATCAACAATGGGGATCTCCTATAAAATGATCTTTAATGGCAATCATTATGAAAATTGGCCAGTGGAGTCAACATCTGGCTTGAATAGGAAGAATTGGTGAAGGTCTTGGCACCCGCGTGGAGCCTTTCCATACTTTCCACTCTCTTTTTCTTTTTATCAAAGCTGCTGTCAGTGATTTGACGAGGGTAAATAGATGATGATTTGGCCCCTATTAGGTTTTGCAAAGAGGGATTTGTTGATTGCCTTTTATGCCCCCCCCCCCCACCTCCTTCCAGGAGACAGAGCCTTGAGGGGGTGTGGGCGGGCTGTGGGCTACTCTCACTCACACTTGTGAGTGCAGAGGTTGGACTGGAGGCGAGCCAAAGCCTGCACAAAGACTCCGTCACGTCCCTTTTAAAGGGATAGCACATACAGTATATTCATCTTATACAGTATTAGCTTGTCAAGGCACAATATTATACAACATAATCTTGGATCATTTAAAGTAGTCAGTGTATGTACATACAGTATTGTATAGTAGTACAGATTTACTAAGCACTATAGATACAATTTGGAGGTGGACTCGTGCTAGGATTCATATTTTCCTCAATAAACTGCAGCTCTCCCTTGTGCAACATAACACATTCATCTTAGTACTGAATTTCTGAATTCATAATGGATACTGGGATTCATATTTCCCTCAATGAATCGCAGTTCTCCCATTGGTGGCAGCACTCGGGCAGTCCAAGACCGTGACGCTACCACCGCCATGCTTGACCGTGGGCAAGACACAAGTACCTTGTGATGACATGAATGAACCGCAGCTCTCCAGAGCCAGCAGCACTCATGCAGCTGCAGACCGCCATGCTCGACTGTAAGCAAGACACTTATCGATTAGGTTGTTATCTATTATCTGTTTAAAGAAAAATGACTGTGTCTTGACAGTTATTCCATACTACTATACAAGCTGTACGTTGACTACTCTATATTTCAAAGTTTACTTTCTATTTAGAGTAAAGCGGTAGGTGAAATGTGATTAATTGTGTGAATTTATCAAAACAAGAGTTCAAGCATAGCCTCCACAGAAAGCTGTATTTACGAGGGCTGAGAAGACAAAAGCTTTAAATAGTCTTCTATATTCCCACAGACATTTGCATAAATTTCATAGTCTTAAGTAGCGCAGGCTTGAGGCTGGGAGGGTGTTATTAGTCTATGTTTAGGTGGTCCTACAAGCCCACCATACTGAGACTCCTTGTTATCTCATTGAAAGCACACTCGCTGTTACCGGGTGGGTCTTTGAGATCGTGGGATTTTGTTTCCGTATTAAGGCGCTGAAAAAAACAACGAAACAGGTGTTGGGTTGTTTGCGCGTGAGACTGCGTCCATAGGTTGCTAAAACACGCTGTTCATCTGTTGTGTGTGTGTGTGTGTGTGTGTATACATGTGATGAGGGGGGTTCAGCCAGGAGGGGGAGGGTTTTTTTATTGAAAAGTGCTCCTCTCCTCCCCTGTTCAACATGCTGGATTAGCACCAGCAGTTTCCCATGGAGTAGAAACCCCCTCCACGTCCCCCCCCGTGTACATTTGCATAAGGCACAGACAGGCGGAGATGTGACAAACAAAACTGGCACACACACAGCATCCACCGGCTGCTTCAAACCGCTTTTCTTCAAACTCTTCTTTCCAGAAAAGTGTGCTGGGCTGCGCTGTTCCTACGTGAAGGAATGCTCAAGGGCACTCAAGGTTAAAGGTCTTCATTTCGCCGCCTTCTTCTCCTACCAAGATGGTCACCTTAAAGCATATTTACAGTAGAGCACTGCTCTCGCTCTGTGCCGCTGTCCGCCTGCCAACTTCCTATCAAGCGGCTGATTTATGGCACTTGATGCATTCCTTGGCCACGGCGAGGCTGAAATATGAGACAAGATGTGGGGAGGATATTCAGCAGCACTTATTCTGTAGAGCCGTGTTTGCAAAGCTAGCGCATTGAAATGAATTCTTTGAAAAAGCATGTATAGATGACACTGTTTGTGGTTTAAGCGTCTTGTGGTGTTCATCATTGCATTAAATGGCATAAGCAGAAGCAGACCTAGAAAAAGGAAGCCACGATACGACGCCCGGCCTCAAATGGAGCGATCACATGCTTTATTAAGCGCTGACGAGCATGAGTAGAAGCACATGTCAGCGCCTGACTCGTTGGTGAGAGCTTGTCAAACAAATACGGATGCCACAACACCGGGTACACCTGCACAGTTGAAAGAATGTTAATAAAGGAAATACAATATATGATAATAATAATAATGATCAATAGTCTTCATAATAACCCATATTGTTTAACAGGAGCAAACAAGCAACAACAAAAACACATAATTCATTATATATTATTATTATTCAATTCTTAATTACATTTTATGCACGTAGGTCTCCTAAGATATTTTACATATGACCACAATATTAAACACAATTTATGAGAACCATTGTGGGCGTGGCTATCTCATTCAGCCCCTCCAGTCCCACTCACACACCTGTTCCCAATCATTAAACCAGCACCTGGATGCGAATGAGGTGTCCTGTTTTTTGCCAGCTTGGCAAACTTGGTTAAGGTAAAGGCTGAACGATCCCACAGCGTAGTCATGACGCTGGCTCTTCTGACTACATCTTGGGGGGCTGAGCGCGTTATAGTGAACAATTGTGACTGAAGTGAGCTCTAGATTGTTGCAGGAGCTGGAATGGTCCGATTTGCGGGGCCAGCAGTTTCAGTAAGGAAGTCCCGGGTCCAACTCTTCCAGTTCAGGGCACAGCGGCGTTCCCATGCCAGCTGTGACACTTTATTCCTCCAGCACATCTTACGTCTACCCCGGGGCCTCTTCTCTGCTGGCATGCCCGGAACACCTCATCAGGGAGGCGTCCAGACGGCATCTGGCTCAAGATCCTCACCCAATCTCTTTGGGTAAATCCAGCCACCTCATGGAGGTAAATCCTCTCCGTCTATGGGTCACAACCCAAAGCCATAGTTGAGGGTGGGAACATACTGTACTGTAGATCGACTGGTTAATGGTTAATGAGGTGCTTATATGATTCTCTTATATTGTATCCATAAAAATAATCAACAGAATCGGTGACAAAGGGCAGTTTTGGCGGAAGCCAACATTCATCAGGAACAGGCTCGTCTTACTGCTGGCAATGCAAACCAAGGATTGACCCCGCATTCCCGGAGTACCTCTCACAGGACACTCCAAGGGACACGGTCGAATGCCTTTTCCAAGTCCACAAAGCACATGTTGACTGGTTGAGCAAACTTTTATGTACCCTCTAGTACCATCGCAAGGGTATAGAGCTGGTCCAGTGTTCCATGGCCGGGGCAAAAAACCATTTCACCTTCTTCATACGCTTCTCTCCAGCACCCATGGAATAGAGTTTCCCCGGGAGGCTGAGGACTGTGATGCCCCTATAGATGGAACACACCCTTCTTAAACTAACTGCTCACATTTGTGTAATGGTGACTTTTTTTGCCAAGACGCTTTTCAGTTTGTGTTGTTTTTTTTGTTTTGGGGGACTTTTTAGTGCTTTGCAGGTGCTGCGGTCATCAGAAGGTAAATTTTTTGGAGGTGCATGTCAAGCTCTGATGGAGGGTTTAGTGTGGGACAAGCCATCTGGTGTAATTTACATTAAAGGATAAGTCAGCCTTAATACTGTACAATATTGTTACTTTTTACTTGACCATAAGTTATACAAGAGGAGAAATGGCTAACGGGGTGATATCCACAATATATAACAATATGCTATACAAACAATAAAAAAGAACCAAGAACCACATTTGGTCGCCGAAGCCCAGGTCGCCCGGACACCCGCCCTCGACCACTGTCCAAATCACACAGCACCGGACCCTTATGCTTGCCCCTGCAGGTGGTGGGTCTGCGGGGGGGAGTTCCCGTGCGGCTTCTTCGGGCTAGGCCTGGCCAGTTCCCACGGGTGAAGACCTGACCACCAGGCGCTCGCCTGCGAGCCCCTCCCCCAGGCTTGGCTCCAGGGTGAGGCCCCCGTATCCCACGTCCGGGCGAGGTGCGGTCACTCCTCATGTTTCTCTTCAAATGGGTCTTCTGAATCACTCTTAGTCTGGCTCGTCACCTAGAACCTGTTTGCCTTGGGAGACCCTACCAGGGGCATAAATCCCCCGACAACATAGCTCCTAGGATCACTCGGGCACTCAAACCCCTCCACCGCGGTAAGGTGGTGATTCACGGAGGGGTGCTCCGTAAAAGCAACATCCCCCTCCATCCGGAGGGGGATGTTGGAGGACTGTGTTGGTTGACACGCCTCTACAACATTGCATGGAAGTCAGGAACAGTACCTCTGGACTGGCAGACCGGGGTGGTGGTCCCCATTTTTAAAAAGGGTGACCGGAGGGTGTGTTCCAACTATAGGGGGATCACACTCCTCAGCCTTCCTGGGAAAGTCTACTCCAGGGTGCTGGAGAGAAGGGTACGACCGTTAGTCGAACCTCGGTTAGAGGAGCTGCAATGTGGTTTTCGTCCCGGTCGCGGAACACTGGACCAGCTCTACACCCTTGCAAGGGTACTCGAGGGTATGTGGGAGTTTGCCCAACCAGTCTACATGTGCTTTGTGGACCTGGAAAAGGCATTCGACCGTGTCCCTCGTGGTGTCCTGTGGGGGGTGCTCCGGGAGTACGGGATTGATGGTCCGCTTCTACGTGCCATTCGGTCCTTGTACAATCGAAGCAGGAGCCTGGTTCGCATTGCCAGCAGTAAGTCGAGCTTGTTTCCGGTGAACGTTGGCCTCCGCCAAGGCTGCCCTTTGTCACCGATTCTGTTCATAATCTTCATGGACAGAATTTCTAGGCGCAGTCAAGGTGTTGAGGGAGTCCAGCTTGGTGACCTTAGGATCTCGTCTCTGCTATTTGCAGACGATGTGGTCCTTATGGCCTCATCAGGCTGTGACCTTCAGCGTTTACTGGAGCGGTTTGCAGCTGAGTGTGAAGCTTCTGGGATGAGACTCAGCACCTCCAAATCCGAGGCCATGGTTCTCAGTCGGAAACGGGTGGACTGTACCCTCCGGGTTGGGAGTGAGGTCTTGCCTCAGGTGGAGGAGTTCAAGTATCTCGGGTTCTTGTTCACGAGTGAGGGAAGGTTGGAGCGTGAGATCGACAGACGGATCGGTGCAGCATCTGCAGTAATGCGGTCGCTGTACCGGACCGTCGTGGTGAAGAGAGAGCTGAGCCGGAAGGCAAAGCTCTCTGTTTACCGATCGATCTACGTTCCCACCCTCACCTATGGTCATGAGTTATGGGTCATGACCGAAAGAATGAGATCGCGGATACAAGCGGCGGAAATGAGTTTCCTTCGTAGGGTGGCTGGACTCACCCTAAGAGATAGGGTGAGGAGCTCGGCCATCCGGGAGGAGCTCAGAGTAGAGCCGCTGCTCCTTCACATCGAGAGGAGCCAGTTGAGGTGGCTCGGGCATCTAGTCCGGATGCCTCCCGGGCGCCTCCCTGGTGAGGTGTTTCGGGCATGCCCAGTCGGGAGAAGGCCCCCGGGAAGACCTAGGACACGCTGGAGGGACTATGTCTCACAGCTGGCCTGGGAACGCCTTGGTGTCCTCCCGATGGAGCTGGAAGAGGTCGCTGGGGACCGGGAAGTCTGGACTTCCCTACTGAAGCTGCTGCCCCCGCGACCCGGACTCGGATAAGCGGTGGAAAATGGATGGATGGATGGAAACAATAAAAAATCTGGCCTGTGATTAAATGTTATCGGTCTACTGCAATAAAGCACGTTGATAACTCAATCTAGTCAATGCCGTGCAAAATTTAAAGCGACAAGGTTAAGGGTTGCAACGCATCGCCAATGTAATAAGTAAACATTCCCGAATGCGAACAGCAAGAGCTGGTGGAAAAAGACCGGTACGTTAGCAGTCATGTAGACTTGGTTTGGATTTAAGCTGTAGAAAATTGTTGTACATACCAGATAAGACCTTACTCTGGAGACTCTGCTGCAGTGACACATTAGACAGCCTTCAAATACTGTAAAGGCCTGTCCACACAGGAAAGAATGACTCACTCTGGTAACTCTTTTAAATAAAGTATTTTCATTTGTCACTGTTTCTTTTTTTCTTCAGATTCAAATTTTTTTTTACAGTTTAATTTTTTTTTCACCTGTTTCAGACTTTTGCCCTGCATTTCTTGTTATTATATGTAGTGGTGACAGACAGCTTAACAAAAAAGCTGTGGACCTTCCCCTATTACTTTGCTTTCGGGGAATGTAGGAATTTTTATGTAGACTAGGTGCATGTAGGGTTGTGAATGGTGTTTTAAATAAAGACATGAAATAAAACAAGGCAAACGCTAATAAACAGTGAATGTTTATCTTCCTCGTCTGACATAATGAACGGAGCAGATGAAACTAACGCTTCTGTGTTCTTCCACCAAATCCACTTGCAAGAAATACATACTTCCTGGTAGCTTCCCAGTAGCCTGCAATTGACATGGGCGGTCATAACCCCACCTCTCCCCCAAATCAGCTGGGATAGGCTCCAGCATACCTTTGTGATTCTGGCGAGGACAAGCAGCATAGAAAATGGATGGATGGATACAAGCCAATACTTTTTCTTTGCGTTTCTGCAGCTAGTACTTACTTTTCTTACATTTTAAATCTATCGGATGTTATGTATGATGCCGATGTAATCTGTTTTTTAATTTCTCTATTATAGTTTATACGCCAATTAATAGATAGTGGTAAATATTGTTATTGCAAGAGGCTGCGCTGTATTTTGCAATATCACCCATCCCTATTGTCAATAGACTAAAGCCTAGGTTCCCAAAGTGGGGTACACAAATTGTCACAAGAGGTACGTGTATAAAAATGAAAAACAATTAACTAACACTAACTCTCACAATCACCATTGTACCTGAACGCCTCATAGCACAGAGCTCAGTCCATCCATTTTCTATGCCATTTATCCTCATTGAGCTTGCGGGGGTATGCTGGAGTCTATCCCAGCTGACTTCGGATACTTTGGATACTGCTTTTTCATGTCATGAACATGCAAATTTTGTCTTTTGGCTGCACTGGTGAGGGTTGCTCAAATTTGCTCTCCGAGGAGTGACAATGAGCATGTTCTGGAGAGGGTTTAGGATACCTGGAAAAATATATAATTTAAATTTTACATATGTTAAAGCCCTTAAAGTTGATTATAACGTAAGAAATAGTAATAGTAAACAGGAACAATAATAAGAAACAATTGAGTTTTGAGAGGGTCTTTGCACCTTTGTGCTTATGCTGTAATAACAATGACATCCGGAAATAAAACACATTATAATGGGACTCTGTGAATTTATCTTGTTATCACAATTCCATACAGTAGGTGGCAGAATACATGTAACTTTGCTACTTAACACCTCATATGTACCTGGTCTGACAGAAATCAAGAAGACGTAGCAGGAGGGATCAGTGTAGCCAACTTAGCAACTTTGTCCAAAATACCACTATACTAAAAAACAACACAGAAGCGACAGAGGAAAGTTAATTTTTAGTTCTAAACATATTTTCTTTGCTTTTCATGGTTTTTGCTTATTTTTTGTCTGTTTGCTCACTTTTGCTCTCTCCTACAGAGTCCATTACATGCGTGATGGCTAATTATGAAAATGTACCGACTTCTCCCATCCCCAACACAACAAATAGACAGCATTCCTGTGAGAAACACTACATAATAATAATAATAATAATAAAAATAACTGCATCAGTGGGAAAAAGAACCACAATCCATCTTGTCTGCATAGCATAGCAGCGCAATTTATGGCAGTGGCATATGTTGAATAAAGCTGCACATCTATGTGAAATTTTGGCAGTGCAGCCTGGAGCAATACGCCCTTTTTTCAGTGTTGACACCAAGCTGATGTTTGAGCGAGCAGTTTTTCGCAACCTTTTTGTGTACACCTTTGCTGAACGACGCCTCTCCTACGCTCTTGGCTCCAAGGCAGAGGGAGACCCCGGGAGGTTTGCAGAGGTGCATCGTGGGAAAGCATCAACAAGGGATGATGGATGGAGAAATTGCATTTAGGAAGGTACTTTTTGTTAGGGGTTCTAGTCGCCCTAACCCCTCTCCCCTGGCAACAATTTGAATGGGATTTTTTGCTTCATGTCAAAGCAAGAAACTTGTGGATTTTGAATGAAATGCTACTATTTTAGATTATCTGTAGGTTATTTTAATAACTTACAGGCTTAAAGATAATGTAGTATATTAAATTATCATATTTATCTTGTAGCTTGGGTGTTTATTTACCTAAACCACAAAGATGGTCCTTAACTGGAATAATTGGAGAGAAGCTTTTTCCGTTATGTGAAAACACTTTAAATACATTCAACAAAAAAAATGTTTTGCTCCCATTCCTGAGCTGAGCTCAAAGATCTAGTAATATATATCCGCATTTTTTTTATAGATAAAATGATTTTCTGTGTCCCCTGCCTGAAACATACGGGAAGCATCACCTTATGCTGCAGGATGATAATGCACGGCCCTATGTTGCAAGGATCTGTACACAATTCCCGGATGCTGAAAACATCCTAGTACTTTCACGGTTAGTATACTCACCCGACATGTCACCCATTGAGCATGTAAAGGATGCACTGGATTGGTGTATACAGTATTTGAGGTGAATAGTGGTCACCGCACATGCTGACTGGTTTTCAAACTCCTCTGTACCATCCCCCAATACAGGTAAACTACACATTTTGAAGTGGACTTTTATTGTGGCAAACCAAAGGCACAGCTGTGCAATAAGGCAAAGCAAGGCAAGTTTATAGAGCACAATTCGTTCACAAGGTAATTCAAAGTGCTTTACAAAAAAGGGAAAATGGGTAAAAACACTTCATAAAATCATTCATTAAAACATAAAATCATTCTAAAATCATTATATAAAATTCCATAAATCATCCAAAAAAATAAAAATACTTTCGTTGTCAAATGCACACTTGAATAGAATGTTTTCAGCCTGAATTTGAACATTGCCAAGTTGAGGATTGTTGCACATCTTCTGGAAGACTGTTCCAGATTTTGTCAGCATAACACTGAAACCGTGTTTAGTTCTGACCGCAAGTACCACTCCCAGAGCTTCTCAGAGCCCAAGTCGATTCATATGGCTTTAACATTCAGTCAGAGATGTACGAGACTATGAAAAGTCTTAGTCTATTTTCTAAGCAACAGGAAGCCAGTGCGGAGACACTGGACTAATAGGGTATTAGCTGCCCTAATGGAAGCATGAACAGATTGAAAAATAGGGGTCCCAGGATTGACCCCTGGCAACCCCACAGGTCATAGCCAGCTGGTTTGAAACACAGTTACCCGTTACACCAAGAACAATTATCCTGTTTTGTCAGCATCCTGATATGCCCCAACTGTGAAGTTGCTAGTAGATGAACTAATGACGAATGCTTACTAACACAGATTTAGACAGATTTGTGATCAATATTTCAGAGACAGACTTTTGTGTACATAGAAAATGTGTTGACCTTTCAGTGCAGCATGTGAAAAGTAGTAAAAACAAAATTGTTGTATTTGTATTTTCATTGGGTGGAATGAGTGAGTTTTTTTTAACTTTAATAGAGATTTAGAGTGCATGAGAAAATGGAAAGAAAAAAATGCAGCTTTCTATGACCGCATGGTCATTTATTAACGTGTATATTGCACAACAGAACCAGTGTTGCAACAACAATGAGAAATGTGTTCAGCTGGCTTTAAAAGTGCTGATATCCATCCATCCATTTTCTTCTGTCTATCCGAGGTCGGGTCGCGGTGGCAGCAGCCTAACCAGGGAAGCCCAGACGTCCCTCTCCTCGGCCACTTCGTCCAGCTGAAAGACGTAGTCTCTTCAGCGTGTCCTACCGTTTGGACGTGCCCTGAACACCTCTCCAGGGGGTGTCCGGGAGGCATCCTACCCAGATGCCCGAGCCACCTTACCTGGCTCCTCTCAATGTGGAGGAGCAGCGGTTCTATTCCGAGTCTCTCCCGGATGACAGTGCTTCTCACCCTATCTCTAACGGAGAACCCAGCCACCCTGCAGAGAAAACTCATTTCGACCGCTTGTATCAGCAATATTGTCCTTGCGGTCACTACCCAAAGCTCATGACCATAGCTGAGGGTAGGAACGGGGATCAACCGGTAAATTGAGAGCTTTGCCTTTCGGCTCAACTCACTTTTCACCACGATAGACCGGTGCAGAGTCCGCATCACTGCAGACGCTTGTCCATCTCGCGTTCCATCCTTCTCTCACTCGTGAACAAGATCCCAAGGTATCTAAACTCCTCCACTTGAGGCAGGACCTCATCCCCGACCCAGAGATGGCACTCCACCCTTTTCCGGGCGAGAACCATGGACTCAGATTTGGAGGTGCTGATTACCATCCCAGCCGCTTCACACTCAGCTGCGAACCGATCCAGTGAGAGTTGAAGGTCACTGCTCAATGATGCCAGCAGGACCACATCATCTGCAAAAACCAGAGACCGAATCCTGTTGCCACCAAACTGAAACCCCTCAACGCACTGGCTGCGCCTAGAAATTCTGTCCATGAAAGTAATGAACAGAATCGGCGACAAAGGGCAGCCCTGCCTGAGTCAAACTCTCACTGGAAAGGGGTCCGACTTTTTGCCGGCAATGCGAACCAAACTCTGACACCGGTCATACAGGAAACGAACCACCTGGATTACGTGGTCCAATACCCCATACTCCCCCACAGTATTCCCCGAGAAACACGGTTAAATGCCTTCACCAAGTCCACAAAACACATGTAGACTGGTTGGGCAAACTCCCATGCACCCTCAAGAACCCTGCTGAGAGTATAGAGCTGGTCCACAGTTCCACGACCAGGACAAAAACCACACTGCTCTTCCTGAATTTGAAATTTGACTATCCGGCAGATCCTCCTCTCCAGAACCCCTAAATAGACTTTACCGGGAAGGCTGAGGAGTGTGATCCCACAATAGTTAGAACACACCCTCCGGTCCCCCTTCTTAAAAAGCGGGACCATCACCCCGGTCTGCCAGTCCAGGGGAACCGACCCCGATGTCCACGCGATGCTGCAGAGTCCTGTCAACCAAGACACACCCACCGCATCCAGGGCCTTAAGGAACTCCGGGCGGATCTCATCCACCCCCGGGGCCTTGCCACCAAGGAGTTTTTTGACCACCTCGGTAACCTCAGCCCCAGAGATAGGAGAACCATCCTCAGAGTACCCGGGCTCTGCTTTCATGTTGGAAGAGGAGTCGGTGGGATTGAGGAGGTCTTCAATGTATTCCCTCCACCGGTCCACAACATCTCGAGTCGAGTTCAGCAGCACACTGTCCCCACCATACACGGTGTTGACTGTGCAATGCTTCCCCCTCCTGAGACGCTGGATGGTGGGCCAGAATCTCTTTGAAGCCACCTGGAAGTTGTTTTCCATGGCCTGATAGGACTCTCAGCTTGACAGCATCCCTCACCGTTGGTGTCCACCAACGGGTTCTGGGATTACCGCCACGACAGGCACCGACCACCTACTTTTGGGTCTGCCAGGTCTGACCGGCATACTCGCCCACCATCGGAACCAACTAACCACCAGGTGGTGATGGGTTGACAGCTCCGCCCCTCTCTTCACACGAGTGTCCAAAACATGTGGCCGCAAGTCGGACGACACAACCACAAAGTCAATCATCGAACTGCGGCCCAGGGTGTCCTGGTGCCAAGTGCACATGTGGACACCCTTATGCTTGAACATGGTGTTCGTTATAGACAATCCTTGACGAGCACAGAAGTCCAATAACAAGACACCGCTCGGGTTAAGATCAGGGGGGCCGTTCCTCCCAATCACACCTCTCCACTGTCGCAGCCAACATGGGCGTTGAAGTCACCCAGTAGAACAAGGGAATTCCCCGAGAGAGCACTCTCAAGTACTTCCTCCAGGACTCCAAAAACGGTGGGTATTCTGAACTGCTGTTTGGTGCATAAACACAAACAACAGTTAGGACCCGTCCCCCCACCCGAAGGCGTAGGAAAACTACCCTCTCGCTTACCGGATTCAACTCCAACGTGCAGGCTTGGAGCCGGGGGGCAACAAGAATTGCCACCCCTGCCCGTCGCAGGGGTGGCAATTCTGAGATCAGAATTGCTGAGATCAGAAGTAATTGTATTAGTTTGTAACTTTAACTGTTCCTTACAGATAACCAGTGATGCCTTCTTAGCTTTCCTCATGAAATGTCCCTTTTGGGCTCCTGTAAAAACATGAATTCCTCAAATGATTTCCCTTTATTGTGCCTTTTTTGGTGTACATGCTCGCTTGTGTTTTCCATCAAATTTCCCACCACACATCTGTAAGTGTGCATTTTAGGTTGTGTTGACGTGCGTGTTACACCGGTGCTGAGGCACTTTGACACCTGCGCTGCATTAAGAAGCTAAAGGCTGAGGATAATAAGCTGCAGGTGCACCCCTGGCAAAACAAACCAGGATGGGGGAGTAGGATAGCAGCGCGAGTGAATGTGTTGTCAATTATTTTAATCATTTTCCATAGTTCTTAAACAAGCAAAAGTGGCACTCATTCCAGGAAACAAAAGCTCCTGTCCATCATGGCTGACCCTGTCTCCCATCTGTGGCGCTGTCAATAATTATTGACGTTAATTAGCGTGATGATTCGGGTCATTTCTTTATAGCTCTGTGCATGTACGCAAAGTAAAGACTGGCTGCAATTGACAGCGACAAATCCGTGTCATGACAGCTAATAAGGTGGCAATCTACTAGCTCAACATCTAATCATGTGATGAATGGTGCAATGTATAGACCCTGGCGCCGTAATATTGCACTCCCACCTGTAAAAGACAAAGTGGAATTATTTTTATGTTTTTGATGGTATGTTAAATTACTCTTCCATAAACATCCAAACCTCATTGTGCAGCACTTTCTGAGTCCACGTGAGCCAAAGGAACAGAGTGTTTCCTCACTTCCAGCTGCGTTCCGCAAGAAGATTGATGAGTCAAATTCACATCATTAAAGCTTTAGGATCCCTCACCTGCTTAACATTTACACTACTTTGTGCACAGAGTCTGCATGCTGCATGCTCTTAGCCTTAATGGCTTCCAGATTGCACATCCCCTGGATGAGGGATAGAACAGGAAGTCTTTTCAGTTTGGAACTCTGGCTGACTGATCTACTGTACGTAAGGCTGTGCTGCACTATGGTTTAGCTTTGACTTTTAAACTAAGATGGTGATGTATAATTGAAAGCAAGCAAAACAATGCATGTGGTAGTTTAACCTTGAAATAACATTTTGAGAATAAGTTTGATGACGTTATTACCTCCTAAAGAGAGGAAATGCGTCTCAATCTCTGGAGTTTTTTATGGTAACTGTTTGGAGATACATTTTAGTATGATTTATTATTTATTATTGGCTGGAAAAGATTGCCGCTGTTTTTATCTGTATATGAAGTGCATGCAGACTTTCCTTTTCTAGGAAAAGTTCTGTAAAAATTTGACCAACCACACCTCCTGGTGTGGTTGGGTTAATAATCCTTCATCTCGCCAGTCAAATTCAATCAGCAGACCAAAAAATATTTTACATTAGATTTTTTCTAAAGGTAACTATCATAAATTACTGTTAATGTACAGTAATTTAATGTATAAATTATAAAACCTTTCCTCACCGTAGGGATGGCAGTGACGCACGCAAGCCTGGCCCCTTCAGGATGCATGGGTACTGCAAGTGCCGCCTACGTGTACATTTCAATGTACAGTGAAATCTCAAGATACAAAATTAATTTGTTCGGAAGGGGCTTTCGTGTCTTGGAATTTTCGTATTATGAGACAAGATTTACTATAGAAATGGTGTAATTCGTTCCAGCCCCCTCGGTGTAATAATTGTACCCACCCAACCATTCATTCATTCATTTTCTATACCGCTTATCGTCACTAGGCTCGCGGGTATGCTGGAGCCTATCCCGGCTGACTTCGGGCGGGAAGTCAAAAAACAATGAGAAAATAATAAAAGCAATGAGAAATAATATGTTATGAAAAATGACACTTTACCTTTCGGATCGAGCAAGGTGAGCTTAACGGTGGAGGAAGAGGCGAGTTTTGGCAGATGGCAGAAGTCATTCGTAAGTTTACGTACTGTAACTTCATTAAAAGGAATACACCACATTACATACTAAACTTGTAAACTTAACACTATGATTTTTTAATATTTTAATTTTTAACAATGGACGGGAGCTTTTTGGCACGCTGAGCAATGGGACTCCATGACTTAGCACCATTCTGGGAGGAAAAGGATGATGGGAGATAACCAACCGGAGGGCAGCTTCTTCACCTTCTTCGGTTTTATGACGGTTGGCATCCATCACTTCGGTGTATGGCGGTGCAGTACGTTAAGGTTCTGGGCGCCACTTTCCATTTTCGTACTTTTTTTGTTAAATGGGAGAGAAATATCTTCAAAGCTCAAATGGTATTATGATTTTTCTTTTGAGGTTTTCGTAAGTCAAGGTTCCACTGTATTTATTGACCTATTAGCAAGAATGATGTCACGCTTACATTAAAGACATTACACAGGCATTACATTACACAGACAGAAAGGTTTTATTTCATGTTATTCATGACAAGTGAGGCTCTGCATCCCCAGACTGCATGTCACTGCTATGGAATATGCCATTTTTTACTTATTCTTAACGTGAACTAATGCAATCCTCTCTGTTAAGATTTCAATTTGAACTACTGGCCTTCCATGTAGAATGTTTACATTGGTCCATAAGATGCAATGACTTTTTCCATTCACAGCATGCGGCAAAAAAAATAAACATATTTGCCTTTGAAGGGTTGAAAACAATTTAAAAAAAGATATTCATATTTGACATGTATTTTTCCATCTGAAGTGGTTGTTTAAAGTGTATATTTTATATTTGCATCAGATTTTCCGAATAGCATCATTGTTGTTGCCATAGTCACCCTCAATCATTTCCCTGACTCCTTGCGTTGTGTACTGTGGCTTTAAGTTTTTCATGTAATGTAGAGTATTTACGTGATTTAACACAATATAAATAGACTCCCTTGAACAACTTATATGGGATAGAACAACAAGAAGGGAGTGGAAATGCTAGATAAGAACAACAATCTAATCCTGACTCGAGAAGTAAGGTGGCAATGCAGGGATGAGCATATGGTTAGCATGTTCAAACCCGGCAACAAGCGGAGGATTAACAATGAAGATTTGCGCGAAAATGAAACAACCCCCCACCCCTTCGCCCATACCTCAAAAAGAGACTGCAAGTGTAACGTTCACTTTCAAGTGCCCATGGGAGTGAGCAAGACAAGAGAGGGAAGACTTTTTGATTTCCTTTAGCGTGCATTAGCAGGCAGACTTCACCTGCATCGCGCGCACCTTCCCCATATGGCGTATGGATGTAGGGATGCAAGGATGAGGCGGATAAAAGAAGAAGGAAAAGTCCCATATGTGTTTCTGTTTCTCTTCATTAGCTGGCGTAGCTCCTCATCAGCCTTGACACAAATGGATGATGATAAAAATCTGCAGTTGGCATCATAAAACAGTCTCTTGGGGGGGGGGCTTGAATTTCAGCAATATTTGAAATCCATGCTTTCATAGATTGGAGTGGAAAACGGCTTGTTGACATATTTTTCTTCTTCTATTCCTTTTCTCTTCCATTAAAGCTGCAGCGCCCTCCCTTGTGAGGATACCAAGTTGAGACTTAAATGCCCTTTTTGCATGCTGTGTGCATTCTTTGGATAGTTTGTACAAGTACACTTCCCGGCAGGTCTATCAACAGGAAACAGGAAATTCCAGCATCTTCTATACTCAAGTGTGCAGAGGAAATGATGCCACTTACCTGTGAAAGCTAAAGTAAACACATGCCAACACACAAGCAAGAAGTCGCAGGTCCTCTTTGGGTCTGCAGCTCCTGATGAGGACCACACTGCTCTTGTGTCAGATATTCCCTAGAAAATGCATTATAGCTGTCGGCGGTAATAAGGTTAAAGAGCATTCTGAGAGGCATAGGTGGGCGGGGGGTGTTATGTTGTAGCTGTGAGGATGTGATGCCGGCAGAAGGGGGGCCCGAGAGTAGCGCCCTGCTAGCCCCTAGCCACCCTCCTCCAACCACCATCTGATGTGAGGTAACATGTGAGGGCGAGCATCCATCTGTCCGCGCTATACGCTAGCAGAAGGTACAGCTAATGAGGCTTGATTCTCTGCTGCACCTGCCTCCAATCTGGGGGGGGCGTAGTGATGGTTTTGTGTGTGTGTGTGTGTGTGTGTGTGTTCGTGTGTGTGTGTGCATCTCACTAGATCACCATCTCACTAGCCGCAACCTCCACCTCCCTCCCTCAAGGTGTAATCATTGCTTAGATTGTATGAGAGCCCCTGCAGGATGCCGAATCCCGGGAATTCATTAGGAAATAGGTGAAGCCCTGGGTTGAACGGGCCTTTTGACCTGCCTACAAATATCCTCACGTTACAAAGCAGAGCATTCCGTAGAGGAAAGAGGAAGTTTTAGCACGGGAGATGACATTAAGGGCAACACAGCTTGAATGCAACATATGTTGGATGGATAGATGCTTTATTAATCTCCAACCAAAATTTCCAGCAGCTTTGCAAAAAATTGTCATGAGAAACTTAAACAACATAAAACAACCGGGGTAAGACAGGAGAATAAAATAGCAATAAATAAATGGAACCTAACACTTCAAATTCCTTGGGCAATAAAACATAATTAGGTGAGAAAAAAAGTCCAGTCTTATGTGTTTTTATCACACTTTTGTGTTGAGAAGCCGCACGGCATGTGGGAGGAATGATCTTCTCAGTTTGTCAGTGGAGCAGGACAGTGATAGTAATCTGCTACTGAAACTGCTCTTTTGTTGGGAGATGGTGCTGTGCATTGGATGATGCTGGTTGTCTATGAGGAAAGGAGCCTCCTCAGTGTCCTTTGCTCTGCCCCAGAAGTCAGGCTGTCCAGCTCAATGACAGAGCCTGCCTTCCTCACCTGTTTCTCCAGGTGTCATCCTTTTCAGGCTGCTCCCCAAGCTATCCTGCATACTAGAGGGCACTAGCTACCACATAGAAGATCTGTAGCAGCTTCTTGCATATGTTGAAGAATGCCAGCCTTCTGAACTAGCTTTCAGCAAGCGTTTTTCTGAGAGTATATATGGTCAAGGGACATTATTATAGAAAATAAACTTGGATATACTTTAGAGTAGTCAGTGGACAGCTTGTACAATATCGATTTAGTATCAACAAACAGCCATTATTGTCTAAATAGCTGGCAACACTTGAGTAGCAAGATAATTGTTTCTTGTATACAGTCAAGCGGGGTGGTGGCAGTAGTGCCGTGGTCTGGGGCTGCATGAGTGCTGCCGTGGTTCATTAAGGGAAACTAGAATTCCAACACAAGTGAGTCCACCTCACATTGAACAGGTTGGCTGTGGGTTGGCTCATTTCAGTGGATAGTATGTCTATACTGCTATACAAGCTGTACATTGACAACTCTGAATTGTCTATCCAACCGTCCATCTTTTATGCAGCCTATCTCCACTAGGGTCGCAGGGGAACCTAGGAGCCAATCCCAGCTAACTTTGGGCAAGAGGCAAGGTACACCTTTTGAATGGTCGCCAGCCAATTGCAGGGCATACAAAGACAAATAACTTTTTGCACTCACATTCATACCTATGGACAATTTAGAGTCACCAATTAAGCCATGTTTGTTTTTGGAATGTGGGAGGAAACCCACACAAGCACATGGAGAACATGCAAACTCCACAAAGAGATGCCCGACGGAGATTTGAACCCGGGTCTTTCAGATCTCCTGACTGTGTGGCCAACAAATGTAAATTATATCCCAGTTTACTTTTTGTTAAATATTGTCCCTTGAAAAGATATTATACAGGTGTCCCTTGTTTATAGCAATTATCGGTTCCAGACATGACAACGTTAAATACATTTCTCGCATTATCCTCTTTTATTGCAGGGACTTGAGAGCTAGCGAGCTAACAAATTTATTTCTTCTAAACTGAAGAAGCCAAAAACTTACCACTTTCACATGGAATAGGAGGAGAACTTTTTTCTTCACTCTCACACGCTCACACATGCTATAGCTGACGTCATGCAATGTTAATGCATAACTGCACTTTTTGGGAATTTTGCTCATCATCTACAATCGTTATTTGGGACATGGACAGACGTTTGTCTCTCTTCCTTTAGTTTTCATTTATGGTAATGTAATGTCTCATCATAGTTTTGTGTCATTGCTGTCACCTAGTGACCGGAATACTACATATTTTATTTCATTTTATAGACTAATAATTATTTAATTGATTAATCTCTGAAAAAACTTGTACTTACAGCTGCATCGTGTCTGAGTGGTTAGCATGTTGGCCTCACAGTCAGGAGATCTGGGAGACTTGGTTTTGAATTTCCGCTTGGCATCTCGCTGTGGAGTTTTTATGTGCCCTGATATTGACTGGCGACCAGTCCAGGGTGTACACCGCTTCTCGCCCGAAGCCATCTGGGATAGGCTCCAGCATACCTCTGTGACCCTAATGAGGATAAGCGGCATACAAAATGGATGAATGGACTTTTACTTACAGTATACTTACTTTTACAAGATAGTGTAGCATCACCTTTTTGTTTAAACTTCTGTTTCTCATGTTAGTGCTTCCCCCATGCCACCATCTTTACAATAATAATAACAACACGAGTGTGCAGTTTCTCAGTTGTCTCTGCCCTGCAGAGACACTCATATTTGTGGCTCCTGCTTGCCGAGCTGTGGTGAAGATCTCGCGCCAAAGTTTCATTTACTGACAGAGGCGGATGGCGAAAGAAAAGAGGAGTCTTTCTTTCTCTCTCTGTCTCACACACACGCACGCACGCACGCATGCACACACACACACAGACCGACAGTGGCTGATTTTGATGTGGATTCAATGGCCTGGAATAACTGGCCCCTGAAGAGCACTTGTGTCAAATGGTATCTGTGACAGGGAACAGAGACAGAGCTAAACATGCAGCATTTAACATGTGGACACATCCTTCCAGTGGATGTGAGCATGCTCAACTATACACTATATACTTGTTTTTGTAATGCATTCACGTTGCTAGTCCATATGTAGCACTATCTCAAAAATGAGCACACCCCTCAGATTTAAGCAACCATTTCAAGACAATGTTTTCTTATAGCTGAAGGACAGGAAGGAATTTGGTCAATTGTAAATTTCCTGGTCTGAAAAAATATGGAAAAAGTAAATTATCTGATCTGATGACTCGTTTAAAATGTAAAGACAGGTTGACTAAAGATCCCAAATGGACACAAAAAGCTAACTGGAGACTTTGTGTTCAATAATTTGACATCTCTGACGTGGGGCCGGGTGTGGTTGTGAGTCACATGCAGGGAAAAAAGTTGTCACCTCCTCCACGATGTTTTTGACTCAATCCAGCATGAGACCAAGTCAATGTATGTGGTTTTAGTATTTCTTTGTATGAGCTACATTACCTATAATGGCCTGGAAATTATAAAGCGTCAATGCATGCATATTCAGAATAATGACAACAAAGGATTCATTGTTTATTTACATTATTCACATCTATTTACTAAGTCTGAAAAAGCTCTGGAATTTTGAAATGTCAAATTTGTACAAACCTGGGATTCAGTGTGACCTCTGTGTTATTAATTTGGAAATTCATTCATTCATTCATTTTCTATACCGCTTATCCTCATTAGGGTCACGGGTATGCTGGAGCCTATCCCAGCTGACTTTGGGCGAGAGGCGGGGTACACCCTGGACTGGTCACCAGTCAATCACAGGGCACATACAGACAAAGAAACATTCACACTCACTTTCAGACCTATGGACAATTTAGAGTCTCCAATTAACCTAACATGCATGTTTTTGGAATGTGGGAGGAAACCGGAGTACTCGGAGAAAACCCACACACGCACGGGCAGAATATGCAAACTCCACACAGAAATGCCCAACGGAGATTCGAACCCTGAACTTCCTGACTGTGAGGCTAACATGCTGCCCACTCAGCCACCGTGCGGCCTAATTTGGAAATTAATTTTCAAATTAAGACTGTCTGTCTACACCCACCCTGCAAAAATTAAAAATGGTTAATTCCACCTGGTAGGAGTGAGCTTTGAAGAGATTGTATGCAACTGGCTCAAAACTACAAGATCAGAACACCATCACTACCTGGCATATGTTACCTAAATTGGTTTTTAAAGAAAAAAAAGCCAACACACTTTCATCAGGGGTCCCGGCAGGACTGGTCAATTTTTCGGGGGGGTCAGTTTTTTCAGGTATGTGGCTGTCGCTGAATGTTATTTTTTCAAGTTGCTGCAAACACACTTTTCTGCTCCGGGAGGTGGGTAAATTTTTCACAGTTATGTCATTTGAATTCAAAAATCATTGGCGTTCATGGCTTTCACTCACAGCTGTCTGGTATTCAGGAACATGTAACCCTTCATAGGCTATACTCTCAATCAGACCTAACATAGCAAAACTTTGCCGAATGAGCATCATTATCTCGCAACAAACATAACTAATGCATGTGCGTTTGTAACTTTACGTTCTTTGAACGGGCACAGGCTGGGATATAATACTTGCAACGCATGCAAATGTTTGCACCCTCTCGGCAGTTGGGAATGCCAATGCATACAGTCTTGCTTTTGTATGTAGAATCTTGTTGAGGTTTATTGTTTAACAATGAAACCATTTCTTCAAAAGTCAAGTCCAGTCGTTTGGTGAGACTAGAGACTGTTGAGTGTGGTTGTTGTGTATATTATTGTGCAGTGGCCTTTTGGGGTGTCACGGGACGAGACAATACATAAGGTTGGAGCTGCAAGAATGTGATGAAACGAGATTTTAACATCATTTTAAACAATAGTAGAATAAAAAATATACCACAAAATATTGCAATTTACTATTTTAATGTCTACCACACTGTGTTTCATTAATGTATTTATTATCGTTCCAGGCCTAATCCCAACAAGACCATTTTTGTTTGGACGAGAAGTCTTGTCAGGTTTCCCGAAATCTTGTGACACCCCGCCCCCTCCACATAAGGCCACCCTTTGCACAGCTGTTTGACTTTATTTTATAGGCATTGCCTGAGACAGCTATGAACCGAGAGAGAGACGTATGTGGAGGGGTAGGGTATTAGAGCGTAGCGGTGAGATGATGCTATCCCATACTAACCTGGTTGTGGCCAACTGTTCTGTTTTGCTGTCCCGTTATAAATAAAAGCTTGTCTGAAGCCAGAGGAAAGTTTCCTTCTTGCTATGAAAAGTTAGCTTTATGTGGAGGGGTGGGATACGTGAGGGTAACGGTGAGTTGATGCTAATCACGATGCTAACCCAAGATAATCTTTTTTGTGACCAACTCCTATGTCTTGGTGTCTCATTATAAAAAAAAACCTGTCTGAAGCCAGAGGGACGTTACCCTCCCCACTGAAGAACTATGCTATAGGTTCACGTACAATGACACGTAAAATTACAACTTTAAATCTTGTAATATTATGACTTTTTCCCCATAAAATTACATGATTAAAAGTTGTAATTTTACGAGATTTACAGTCGTAATTTTGTGAGATTTAAAGTCATAATTTTATGTGTCATACATGTCCTAGTTATTCAGTGGGGAGGGGAACGTCCCTCTGGCTTCAGACAAGATTTTATTTTTAATGAAACAGCAAAATAGAGCAGTTGGGCACAAACAGGTTAGCTTGGGTTAGCACCCTCTCACCGTTACCCTCACGTACCCCGCCCCCTCCACATAAAATCTCCCTTTTCATAGCTGTCTCACGCAAGGAAGGAAATTTTCCTCTGGCTTCAGACAAGTTTTTAATTATCCACCTTTTTCCTGAGGCCTCTGACGTTTGGCAACCGGAAGTTTCACTGCTGTTTCACTTTTCTTCAACTTAGAGTTAGCGGTTTTATTATCTTTAGCAATGCATACAAACGTTGGAAGTGGGTTATACTTAATCCTCCGAAATTTACAAAAAAGGCCTTGGGCAGTTCAGGGACATGTTGTGCGGCTCGTGGTAACGGAATTGTTACATCACCTCGTTTAAGACATGACATCTGGCGTTCCCACATTTTTATGTAAATAAACTACTGGAAGTTTTGCCCATAATTCACGCAAAGGCTCATGGGCTAGGAAAAAGGTGGATAAAGGGACAGCAAAGCAGAGCAGTTGGCCCCAAACAGTTTGGTATGAGCTAGCATTGTCTCACCGCTACACTCTAGAACCCCTCCCCTTCACATACGGCTCACCAGGTCATAGCGGTCTCAGGCAACGGTCTCTTCTATAAAATGAAGTTACGACTTTTATTCCCGTACAGTTACGTTTTTACTCTTGTATAATTTGACAATCTTTCCTCGTACATATGTAACATTATTGTCGTCAATTTACGACTTAATTCTCAAAATCTTGATGATTTTTAATGCACCATTTAACAGGCATTCCCCGAAGACAGCTCTAACCCCAAGGGACCCTTGACCTTTGTCAAAGGTTGTCAAAGGTTAAATTACGACTTTTTTTCTCGTAAAATTACGACTTTAAATCTCGAAATCGGCCTTCCTTTTGATATCCAATACTGTGAGCTCACACTTAAAAAAAGACAATTCACAGACAATAGTAAAATGACTTAAGGATAGACTACAATGTGACTCTTTTAAATGGTTGCACGTTATATAATGAAGTGCGAAAATGTTGCATCCTTTTGGGGGATAGCAAAAAAGTGCAAGTGAATTAGAGCATCAGCACCAAATAAATCAAGCCAGGCAGCCAGTAAATCCAAGCCGTCAGGGAAACCTTGAAGAATGCTGATCGTCCCATCGGACCTATTTATTTACTTTCCCATTCCCTCTTTTGTGGCTATGGAATTGGGGCAATGCTGGTGCTGGAGATGCGCGGTGAAGACTCCACGCTGCCCTCCTCTGGTGGAAACACACGCAAGCAGTGAGGTTATCAGTGCAGTTCAAACACTGCGGTGAAATTATCATTGATGAGTTGCTCCAAGCTTCCCCACTTTAACGACACCTCACATTTGCAATGTAGCCATTTAAGAAGCAGTGTAAATGATTGATGGTATAGATCCCATATGTTTCCTCTACCTCTCTTGTGTGTGACAGTGCTCCATCCTGATGGTTGACGTGGGTCAGATCTTTAGGCAGGTGGCTGGCAAATGGAGGCAGATGGGCCGAGCGAGCCCGAATCTGTGAACTTCTCTCTCTCTTTTTCACTCTCTTCAGTTTCAAGCGGCACTGATGGGCCCTTGAATTATTACCGGGCCCCCCATTCATAATTACCCCAGGCCTGGTGGTGGTGGTGGCGGTGGGGACTAAAGCCCCACTAATGACGCCTTTGTTGCCACTGATCAACGGCGCACAATCAACAAGAGAGGACGTATGACTGAGGGAGAAGCAGGCCCACATTGAGCGATAACGTGCCTTCAGGGCAGCTCTCTAAAACAATCACGCATGCTTTCTTTCCTCGCCCCCTCGTTAAAGACCACTGTTCACACGGAGCGTGAGACTCTCTATGTGTGTATGTGCGCGCGCGTGTGTGTGTGTGATCTCAGATATGCCGGTTCCCACAGCCATTACTCCGTAAATCTATTGGGTTTCTTTTAAAACCTATTAAGTATTTAAATACATGTGAATTCTGGATCACAGCGTATCATAGCAATCACAACACAACATGCAAATCAGGTCCCTGCTGGGTCTCTGACTAATGTATTTGCAGTGGGTCCTTAAAAACAGCAGAAGGAAAGGAAAGCTAGTCAAAAATTTAGTTAGAAAAATTGAATGCCTACATTGTTTTTTTGCTTGGCATTTAGGTGGTCACTAAAAGCATTTTTTTTCCTTTTTTTCTGAATATTCACTCTTTGGACAGTTAAAAGTGAAATATTGAAGTTTGTGGTCCTTATTACAGCAAGTTTGATATTTCATTTTAAAATGCGCATTACAGTGAAACCTCAAGATACAAAATTAATTCGTTCCGGAGGGGCTTGCATGTCTTAGAATTTTCGTATCATGACACAAGATTTACCATATAAATGACGTAATTTCTTCCAGCCCCCTCCAAAACAGTCGTATAAAGTGTAAATATTGTACCCACCCGAAAGAAATATGTTCATTAACAACAACATAATTATTTACATGTGCATGAATGTTAAAAAAATAATAAAAGCAATGAAAATAAAAACAAATGCTGTTATAAAAAATGACACTTTACCTTTCGGGTCGAGCGAGGTGTTTGACAGATGGAAGAAATCATACGTAAGTTTATGTACTGTAAATTCCTTTAAATGAATAGACTTCATTACGAACCAAACTAACACTGTGATATTCATTTTTAACAACAGACGGGGACGCACGGTGGATGAGTGGGTAGCATGTTGGCCTCGCAGTCAGTTTAAAGGAACAGTACAAATACAGGGTGACCCAAAAAAAAGTCTCACAGTCAGGAGGTTCAGGGTTCGAATCTCCATTGAGCATCTGTGTGTGGAGTTTGCATGTTATTGGTGACTCTAAATTGTCCAAAAGTGTGAATGGTTGTTTGTCTGCCCTGTGATTGACTGGCGACCAGTCCAGGGTGTACCCCGCCTCCCGCCCGAAGTCAGCTGGGATAGGCTCCAGCATACCCGCGACCCTAATGAGGATAAGCGGTGTAGAAAATGGATGGATGGATGGGAGCTTTTTGGTACGCTGAGCAAACGCAGGCCGTGATTGGCCATCTTTAGGGATTTTGGAAAGGAAAGGATGATGAGGAATAACTGAGATAACGAGTGGAAGGGCAGTTTCTTCTTCTTTGGTTTTATGGCGTTTGGCAAGCATTACTTTGGGCATTACCACCCCAGGGGAGGGCAGCTTGTATGGCGTTGCATTCAAAATTCTGGACGGCACTTTCCATTTTCGTATTTTGAATTTGTTTTCATTAATTGGGCCGGAAATCATATTATGAGTTTTTTTATGAACGTTTTTCGTAAGTCTACTTTATTTGTATGCATGCAGTTATCATGTTCCTCTTTATTTCTAAAATGCAATAATAAATGAGCGTACCGTGCACTTTGGCCATTTAATTTGGTGTACTGTTTTGAAAGATGACTAAATAAAAACATAAAAGTGGGTCTACTTAATGATCGGAGAATGTGGGTCCCGTTTGTTCACCCTGATATAGAGAATCTTTGAGTAGCTTTTTTTGCAGTAGGTGCTGAAAGACAGTGTTCCTGCCATGTAGAAGATTTTGCTTGCAGTTTTAATTTAGGACTTTCTCAAATGCCAGGGCCGCTTTGCTTTTTTGACTGAAATAATTTGAATCACTGCACATGCTTTTTGTTACTGTCTTTTTTCGTATATGTACTTGTTTGTTCATCATGCCTTGTGTCAAATTGAGGTTAATTTGCCTTCCATTTATAACATTTTAGTGTAAGGGTTTGCTGCCTGTGTTGTTTTAATAAGTATCCCAACACTTATCTGGCCTGCGTCCTCCTAATCCTTGCCAAAACATGTCCAGCACTGTAAGTCTTTTGTCAACAGAAACGTCACGTGTCTTTTCTAGACGTCTCCAGATGAAATGAAATGAGGACGTAAACATTTCAGTCCCAAAAGCTCTCAGATTTAAGGGGATTAAAAAGTTCCATCCAGACTCAAAGCAGAGTTGAATTGAGGGCACAGTCGCCTTTATGTTTCCATAATAAGCATCAATGTTCTTCACTGTCTCATACTCAAAACGCCACTTTGGAGAGCACATGGCATTTATGTATCATTTTCTGCATCTACTCTGCCTGTTAGGAGGTGAAAAGTAATGAAAAACACCTGTCTTCCCTTTTTAGTTGGTGCCAGAATGCTATTAGCAATAGCAATCATGCCCATTTTAATATCTTTGCTCTTCTTGAACGTCACTCCAGCCAGCCTCTGAGGGCTGCATCATTACTCCTCAGCTCAATGTTGTAAGCATCTGTTTCTGAAACAGGAGAGAAAAGAAAGAATTTATGGAGTAGTCTTTTGGACAAAGATACAGAATGTTCCTCGGATATCAGCTTCATTGTTAGCTGACTGTTGAATGTGTGGGTGGACATCCCTCTAAGAAGGGTGGCTCCCCGAGTCTCGGAGTTGGCATTTTGTCAAATGAAAGTAGATCTGCTGCACATTTATTTGTGCACTTTGACAGCTTTGCTCCCCGCCCACCCGTGAGATCAGCTTTAAAGTTACATGTGGAGGTTGTCATTCTTTTGCCCATTTATAGAAACAGTAGTACAGCCTGGGTGACGTGTCAGTGACCTTGTAGCCATTGTGGTGATGACAAATAAACAACACGTCTTGAAATAAACAACATGACAAGGTGTCTTGACTTGTCCACCAATGTTATCGTAGAAATGCTTTTTGCTGCTGTACCAGAAATATTATTTTAATGCACAGGGGTGGGCCAAAACAAGGGTTGTAGTTACATCATTATCGGTTTCCACCTTAACAATCACAATTTAGATATACATTATGTAAAATAATACTGAAACTTTTTTAATTTATGCATTCACTCAAATTGATGGAGATCGGAATTTGTGTTGTGCTGTGTGTCAGATATGCACACATTTGTCTAAGTGTTAACTGTAACCCTACCTTTGCCCCGCCCGGTATATATCACTATACCACCTATATCACCTGCATCACTACAAACGCTTTAAGCCTACCTTAACTTGTCACAAACATGCTCCAAAATGGTGACATCTGGAGTGTAACACACGCGTCAAACTCAACCCTGTGTTCTTTAAAGCGTTATTAGTTAGCACAAGAGTAGCACACTTCACTTACCGCAGAAACATGGTTTAAAAACAATGTCTTAAAGTGTATATCGATTAAAAAAAAGAGATCAGTAGAAATTCTGAAGCAAACACATATCCTGGACATTACACCATATTTCCTATTTTGAATCAGTGTCACTTTTGTTATTGTCAGAATTTTGATAAAACAAAACTGTGAAATAACATGCAAATACTCTGAAGTTCACACTGTGTCAATGCAGAGGTCAGCTCATCTGCTTGTAGTCTTCTGCAATTAAATCTTAGTTTACATGGTGTGCGGACTACACCGGTTTCGTTGGCGACATGTGCACATTTGTTACTTTGGTCCACATATATGTTTTGGATGCAGCAAAATGCGTTTGGTGCACCATGATTTGTTATGCTTTGGAAATCACTGTCTTTGTGACACACTTTAGCATGTCATTACATAGCTGAAATTGACATGAGATTGTGTTTTATACACAGACACAAAGAAAGTATTCAACATCCTCTGTGTATTCAATGTGTTTGCAGTATATTTGTACTTGGTTTTAAATGTATTTCTCGCTTTATTGCGGGTTGAATATCGTTCGCTCACTGTATCACTTTTTTTTTAATAATTAATATTTCATGGTTGATTATAGGATATTATTAGTCAAAAATTATGAAAGACAAGTTATATGTAGTATTCTAGTCATCGGTAATGTTATGAGACATGTCGTTAGATTACAATAACTTTCACACTGCATGGGAACAGTGCCAAACCGATATGCCATGGCTGAGATGGACAAAAAAAAAAGCTTTTCTTCTCATTTGGTGTGGAAGTGGTACATTTTTGGCTTCTTTGTTCTTTCATTTCATTCCCCGCTTTGTTTAAAACACTATATTAAGTTCAGAATAAGTACACTGGAAAGGTTAACTAGTTAGCTCGGTAGTGTAAATAAAGAAAAACGGGAGTGCAAAAGTCCTTTATGAGATTTTATTTAATCTCTAATTATAGCTTTAATAATATTAAAATCCAAATTTAGAAGGTTAGGAAAAGGCTTTCTATGCTCTGACTATGAAAATATTTCAGTTTGTAAACATTGAATCCTATTTAAAGGAAATTCACTTATTGTGGTCGGGTCTGGAACCAAGCAACCACGACGAACTAGGAATGACTGTATTAGAACCTTTGAGTTTCAAACAAATCTTTCCGGACTTAATGTGTTTATTCAATGTCAGTCCTACTCAGAACTATAAAACGTTGATTCCGTTTTTTTGTTTTACATTTGTATGTTGTTCGTGTTATAGTAGCACCATTTTAACATTAAAAAACAAAAAGGTACAGAGCGGAATGTTTGTGCTGAGGTTTAAGTCAATAAATGATTGTATGATCAGTACATGTTCATTTAGCAATAACAAAATCCCACTTGGTACCATTGGGAGACAAATAGGCCCTTTGAAAAATAATTCATACAATTTACCAATGGCAATAGGTTTCCGAACTGGCTTTACAATGTTTTCCTATTTCCAGGTGTTGGGCTCGAGCACTGCTCGATTGAACTTCTCATGCTCTTTCTGCTACATTCCATCCAGGTGTAAACTGGGCATGCTGCCATATCTGACCTGGCGGCACAGCTGTGGAAGCCACCCAAAATTTAATTCCTGACATCGTAGCCTAGCAACGGTGAGTACCAACACACACACACACACAAGCATGTGCACTGGATGGGTGGTGTTGCGGTGCCAGAGGCAACATTGGGCGCTTGGCTACAGCTCAATGGCAGATGACACTGAGTGAAACCTGGCGTTGTGAGATTAGAGGATCAGATGCTCGTGTGTAGGAAGTCGTATAAGATCGATCAACGCCAGGAGGGTCTTAGCGGGTTCTTCGCACTAGTATCACACGTAATGTTGTTACACAGCGCAAAAGCCTCCTGACATCATTTACTGCTGTACAGCGCTTTGCGTTGCTTTGTTCAGGAGCTGAAAATAATTCTTGCTAAGTAATCAGATGTCATTCTGCTTTTCGATGTGGCCAACAAGAAGAACTACTAGTGGATGCCCTGGAAACTTTCCAGAACGCAAAAGCCAAATGTCAGCGAAGCTGCTATCATCTACCAAACAGCACACACTGTATGGATTTAGTACTCGCCCGTAACAGAAAGTAAATGTGCTAATTCATGTTTCAGTTCAGTTAAACACTGAGTCTCTTATGCCCTGTCCACTGTTTTTTTTGTTTTGTCGAGCTGAAAAAATTGCATCCACACAGTGCTGGATCGGTAAATAGTCAGATCCACATGGGAATGTATTACAGGGTGAAAACAATGTCATACTTAATACATGACACACAGACAGAACCACGTGAACAACAGAAGAATGCATGTGCACAAGGGCTGCCATCTTTCGCATGTCCAGCTTGTCCAGACATAGAATTAAACTGAATTACTATTAAGTTATTTTGGAGTATATGACAAAAAACCCACTGGGAGTCTTGCCATTTGAAATATTCCGACTTTATTAGAGGTGCTCGAATCAATCGGCCCCCGATCAATATCGTCCGATACCCGTGAAAAATCATGTGACACATGGCACCCGCCGATCTTTATATGTCGTCCATCACAAAAGCCGATCACCTCTGGCTAGTTCTATTGCAGCCTTCGGCCTTTCACAATGCCTGTGTGTGTCTTGCTCTAGAGTCTTGGAGAAGTGCCACAACCAAAACAAACATGCCTGGTGTGTGGAACTTCCCTGACATTTGTGAGAGTGAAAATGAAAAACATTGCCGTGAAAAATATCTGGCGGGCATAGCACATTAATGAGATTTAATTTAATACATTTGAAGAACAAACACTTGTCGGAGGCTCACAGTGTGATCATGAGTCAAAAAGCAGACAACGCAGCATATGCTGGACCCTCTCGTTAGCTGGTTGGAATTACACACTAGGGGTCTTCAATATTGAACTTTTTCACAATGTTCTAATTTTCTGAAATACCGAATTTGGAGTTTTTATTTGCTGTCAGTGATAATCATCAACATTAAAATAAATAAACACTTGAAATATAGCCGTCTGTGTGCAATGCATCTACAGTATATAATACAGTATGCAAGATTCATTATTGGAATAGAAATACTGAAACAACTGTTTCTAGTTAAAAAGTTTGGTATTTTATCATTTTAACATTTCACAGGCCATTAGTTGCAGTTCAGTTGTTTATGGTTTATCTATTTATGGTAATGATTGGTCACCTGCATTCTACCGTTGCTATACTGTCAGGATATAAGCAAAACAATAAAGGGATTAGTAGATAGTCCAAATAAAAGAAATGATTCTTATTATTATTCTAATTATTATAATAATTATTACGAAATAATGACGTCATGAAGCACCTCACTTGTTATAACTTCTGCGATATGTAAGAAGTTCTTACATAATGCGGCAACACAATGCATTTAAGAATTGTATTACAAAATGCAGCGTTATTACACAACAACGTAAAAATAGATTACTTTATTACATATTGCATCATTATTACATAATACAGGCATATTTCCTGTGCTAAATGTGTGCATAAATGTTGAAATATTTACAGTTTTTTATATTTTTGGTTACTTCTGGAAGTTATCATTCATTCTAACGCTAAAAAATCAAAAATGAAAATAAAAAGTCAAAAACCCACAAGATGTTTGAGCGTGTAAGTCAATGCACGTTTTTTCCACAAATGTTCTTTATAGTAGCCAGCCTTGTGCTGGGTCAGATAAGACAAAAGCAGTGAGTTGAAATTGTTCTACTACAAGCTGGAACTGTTCATACTGCACTTCAGCCAATAATGAACTTAGATATTTTACCTGGCAGTTATGCATAATGTAAAAGGCTAATTGGTGTAGTGGGTAACGACGTCAGGACTTTGCACAGGGGACTGTGGTTTAAATCCAAGTCAGGGTGAGGGCAATGTACAGTATTGCATTATACATTATTATTGTTATCCTCATTCTTTTAACAATACTGGCCTACACCGTGTCCACCAGGAAGAATTATGGCTAGTCAAGTCCCCAATGAAGGTCCAGGTACCAAATGCACTGCCCGCCCCTGCAAAACTCCCACCAACAAAACATTGTGCCATCAGTGCCCGTTCTGCCTCCGATTGGTCAATGAGCAGGCAAGGAAAGCAGCAACAGCGGCACGTGTTTGCCGGGCTACCAGATGTCTCTCACCACATGCCTCCGCCACTTTGATTTTATCAAGGTTGCAGTTGTTGATCAGATCTGTCTGCGTTTGACACAACCTGCCTCCTCTCGGCTTTCATCTTCTCCTGTGTGGGGGCAGGAGGCCGCTTCTGTCTTGCGATGTCACCCGACGGCGTGCTGCGTCCATCTGGTCCACGTCGCAACGGACCAGAGCCGGTGAATGGCCAGCCACTCCACTGCATGCCGCCTTTATGGCAGTCAGCAGTGATTCCCTTGTTATCATGGGATGAAGTGCTCCGTTAGGACCGGACAGACAGAGAATGAGAGTTCCAGAGACTCTGTGTCTATTTTTCATCAATTTCCAATAGACTTCAGCGCTGCCGCAATAGTGTATCAGTGTATTGCATTTTAAGACGTGTAGCAAAGCATACCCAGAACTTCAAAAGTCAGAGTTTGAGGTCCTCTTCTGTCAAAAGTGGAGCAAACAAGCAAGAGCGATGATAGATTTTTCTCAGGTTTGGTGCTTATACAGGCTCTAAGGACATATATTACTGTTAGAACCTGGGCTCACAATTGTTTACATTTGAACCAATACTGGTACCTGTGTTCAGTTCCTGAACTGGGAATTTAATAGGGGGCAATCCTTTGTCCAAAACCAGTGTTTTTTTAATTTATGGAACATGCAAGTTGAACAGAATAGTAATTCAAATCCTTTAGTAATATAAATAAAATGTTAACCAGTCATAAATTCATCAAAAAAGTACAACAAATTGGAATAATTATCACAGCACAACCGGCAACAATAAAGAAGAGAACAGATGGAATGTGCATTACCTGTGCTTTGTTCCGAATTCTGCTGTTGATGGAGGCACCCCACTCGCCATGGGTAATAATGCGGAAGTGTTGCTTTGATGTGGATGTGTGTGCGATGTTGCACCGTTGTTGGCACAATAAAGTTAAAAAAGAGTGTTAGACTCCTGTGTTCCTGTGTCAAAAATTACAAGATGTTACTTGCACAGTATCACCTTCAAGCACGTGTTGCAGGTGGCCGAGTCTTCATTATTTTGCACCAAAATAAGGCACATATAGCTTGTATTGGTGTGGTTACCAACGGTAATGTCGGCACCGGTACCATAGGGATTTTGGTACCCATCTTTAGTTTGAACATAATCAAAAAGACCATTTTGTATACTTTTATAGCTGAAATTAATAGCTGAAAATAATAAATACTGTACATTTCTTACAGTTTAAATACTCTTTTCAATATCATCTCTCTGCCAAACCCAATCCAAGGTAATTTTCTGTGTGGTTCCATGCAACACAAACATCTGTAGCTGCTCCAGGTTTTATTTAAGACGTGTAGCAAAGCCTGCTTTATTAGAAAGTGGCGGGCATATACACGGGGCGGGCTCATATAGATAGAGGCGAGTCATAGGCAGTATCATGTCTACCAGGAAGAAGGTTTTTCTTTATCATGTCATGAAAAGCTGCAACTTCAAAAGCAAGCATTTGGGCGCCTCTTTTCTCGACAGCGGAGCAAACAAGCGAGGGAGACGATGGAAATTGGGTGCTTATAAACAGGCTCTACTGTAGGGCTGGGGAAACTCTTTGCGGGCTGCATTGAGTTGACAAAATTGGGACTGTACAGACACACACATTATTTTACGCCGAGCACTTTAAATATCAAACCACATCAGATAGGAAAATTGAATTTTACAGTTTTTTGTGTTTTTTTTTACTGAAAACGCTTGGAGGGCCGGATGTGGCCCCTGAGTTGTAGTTTGCCCACCCCTTCTATAGGAACACATATTCTTGTTAGAACCTCGTTAAAAAGTCACGTTTGCACAAATGCAAGGCAGGACTTTAATATTTCTACATCATCATCAGATTTCCCCACCAGAAGAAGAAGAATTGTAGCCTCATTGTCGCCTCAACAAGGAGTCATGTCAGCATCACTTTTTGGCGACCATCCATCCAACTGGAGAAGGTATAGTTTACTTCCAAACATGACGAACATTGTTAAAGATTCCAACTGAACTGCAAGGGAAAGATATCTTTGTGTGACATGCTGAAGGTCATGTAAGCAACGCTGCAAGATGGCAAAACCTCCAGGGACTTCCCTTCATCTTAAAAACCATCGAGCGCTCCCCTGTGAACATAAAGGGATCCCATCACGAAGGGATTACAGTGATAAAGGGCAACTGGGATCACTTGGAGAGCTGGAGCCAACAGTCAAGCGGGGATGAAGCTGCGGGGCTGAGATGACGCACAGAGGGAAGGGAGGTGGCATAGTTTGGATTCCCAATGTGTGTCCGGGGAATCCGAAGCCAGGCCAGATGGCACAGGCCTGCCGGTCTTTGGGAACCACAGCATACGGCGGCGGGGCGCCCGGCAGAAGGTAGCAGGGAAACAGCGGCGGGGTCAGCGCTTGAAGTTGGACGCTCCCGGGAGCGTTTCCTTTACCATCCCTTTGAACCAGAAGAGCGTCCCCACACAAGTGTGCCGCTTCCCTGCTTAATACGGCACTTGACTTCAAAAGCGGCTCTATTCCCTCCTGCCCCGAGCCTCCTGAGTTCTAAACATATGTTCCCGGAGCCGACGGTGCCAATAACATGCCAACCAGGAGCGCACGTGGACATATGTGTTGTGTTTTCAACTTTCATCTCACACAATTTCGCTTGACTCGCCTCATCGTCGATGCCCGGGCCCTGCCAAGGCGTTTTTCTGCTGCCGCATGAAGCCCAATGTGGCGGCGGCCAATTATATGGCTCAGACAGATGTCCAATATAAGCTGGTTAGCGCTAATAGGCAGGTTTTGAAACAAGAGTAATTATTCATCATTCACACGCCGCTAAAAGAGACGGATGCTAATGTCTGATGCTGAATGTGTGTGACAGGTGTTAGCCATTGTTTGCTTCCTTCCTGCCACCAGGACGACATCACCTATAGCAGTCACGGCGCCCGTTTGTGGACATTCTCAGTCAGCCATTTTTCTCCATTTTTCGCCAAATTACTTTTTTTCCCCAACGGTGGCACTACACTTGTTGTGGCTTCTCTATGGCCATGTAGAGACAAAGACCCCCTCGTTATTCTCATTAAGGCTCCATCTGTCTTCTTGGGCAAAAGCCCACCGCTATGGAGCAGGCCATGATTAACATTTTAACTATATGATTTCCTGATTAAAGCCGAGGTGCTGTGCTCACTAATGATTGATTTGTTTGTTGTTTCTTTTTATTAATGAGTAGATGGGACATTACGTGTGCACTGAATATCATGCATTGAGTCGTATAGATGTAGAGCAGGTGTGTCCTAAGTCAGGCTCGGGGGTCATTGGTGGCTCACAGCTCATGTGATTATTTGAATTTTTTTTTTTTTTAAAGAAAATGAAACAAGTGACCAACACCTACAATTATCCAAAATAGTATTATTTGTTAATGTATTAAAATTGAAACATTTAAAAACGTTATTTTTGACTTAACCGTTAAAAATATTAATTGCTGAGGAAAACATATCGGCCAAAATAAGCATTCAAAGAGTATCATCATGAATAATTAGTAATGATTATTCAAAATTACAGGTTCAAAATTAGGAATACTTATTAATTATTACCTAAATTAGTTATAATTGTAGATTAAAAGAGCACTTCTGGATGTAAAAGTAGAAAAAATATTATGTAGTACATTATTAGTATTATATTTCTTAATATTTCTGCTTTTGCATATTTATTGTTACAAATTCTTATACATTTTTATAAACCTATTTGTAATACATTATTATTTTAAATTATTTATTACACCAACTATATTGACTATACTACTATATTAACTATACTACAACTATATTACTCCAATTATATTGGCCGACCAATATCATCATCCCATATTGGCAAAAAAATGAGATCATATATGTAGATATCGGCACGCAAGTGGGACCCATTAAAACTGCACCTTGCTCCACAGAGCGGCAAAGCTTGCTAGCTCAGTATATCTTTGCAGTGTGGAATTATTCCCAGGTTATGCCTTTCAATTTTAAATATGGTGCACTCCAGAAATATTGTAATTATGTAATTTCTTTATTTTTGCTGTAGACTGACAATATTTGGGTTTGATATCAAAAGCTGGACATGCAAACAAAGAGCAACATTTCAACTTTTATTTCCAGGTATTTACATCTGGATCAGACGCGAAGCTTAGAAGAGAGTACCTTTTGTTCGAACTCACCCATTTTTCATGTGAGCAAAAGTATTGGAAAATGTGACTCACAGGTATGTTTTGATGCACAGGTGTGTTCGATTGCATTGCTTATTTTTTCAGAATCAGAATCAGAATCAGAAAAACTTTATTGCCATTGTCAGTGAACAATTCACAAACTAGGAACTTTCTTTGGCGACTCAGTGCAACGTAGAATTCTAAGTAAACATAGAGTATTAAATAAACATAGAACTAACTAAACATAGAACCTGAGTAAAAAGTTGAAATCACTAATAAGTAAAGGCATGAGAGTGTTTTTAGTGCTGGTAGTATAAGGTGCCAAAAATACTGGTTATAAAGTGACCATAGTGCAAATGTTATAAATTGTTCATGAGTTCAACAGCAGCAGGAAAGAAACTGTTCTTGTGGCGAGAGGTTCTGGTCCGAATGGACCGTAACCTTCTGCCAGAGGGGAGTGGGTCAAATAATCCATGTCCAGGGTGGGAAGGGTCAGCAAGTATCCGGCCTGCTCGCCCCCGAGTTCTGTAGACGTACAGGTCCTGGAGAGATGGAAGGCTGCAGCCGATCACTTTCTCGGCGGAGCGCACGATGCGCTGCAGTTTGTGTTTGTCCCTGGCAGTGGCCCCAGCAAACCACACTGTGATGGAGGAGGTGAGGATGGACTCAATAATGGCCGTGTAGAATTGCACCATCGTCTGGACAGGCAGCTTGGCTTTCCTCAGCTGCCTCAGGAAGTACATCCTCTGCTGAGCCTTCTTGATGATGGAGCTGATGGTCTGCTCCCACTTGAGGTCGTGGGTGATGTTAGTGCCCAGGAAGCGGAAGGAGTCCACAGTTGTGATGGGAGAGTCTGTCAAGACGAGGGGGGTAGGGGGGCTTTGACTTTCCTGAAGTTCTCGCCATAGATAGCACTGAATGTCAGTGATCCGTTTCAGATTGGGTTCGATAGGTTTTGCCTGAGTAGGCTGCATTTAGAAGTGAAAACAAAATGAAAAGCAGAGGATCGTCTATGGGTGGAAACAAGCAATTGCATGAGATGTAGATTGCTGATGATGGCTGATGTTTTCCTTGATCTTCCTGTTCAACATCTGTTACTTAGTACACCAGTGGTTTCTTTCTTTTTCAGAAAATTCTAAATAGTTGTACTGGCTATCAGATGTTAAGGTAATGATTCTGATTGATTTCCCATCTTCGCTGTGATTCACGATTGCTTGTTTTTCACCAGTATACAGCTCTGGTTACTCTGGTTTTTGTGTGGCTTTCTAAATGCCACACAAATGCAGTCTACACAGGCAAAACCTAGCCTACCCAATCGTTGACATTCAGCGCTACTCAGTGTTTGAATTAGCAATGTAATAGAACACACTTTGGCACCAAAGCACACCAGTCAGTCACAGGTTTTAATATTTTTTGCCACATAAAAAAGGGGTGTGGTTTCAAACAAAATGTGCTTCTTCTTATTCTTCTTCTAATTGTTCATTAGATCCAAACGTAAACACCTGGAGGTACAAGCTAAAATGTTGCCCTCGTGTCTCATATTTATTCTGTTGATGTCAAACCCAAAAGTTTTCAATCTACACCAAAAATAAAGAAATTCTCCTTTCTGTTCCAATACTTTAGCAGGGCACTGTATGCAATTTGCAATGACTGCAAAGTGCTATTTATGTGAGGGGGGGAATAAGGCGTCTTCCTTTGATACTTCTAATTTACTATCATACCACAGGAAGAATCATGTGCAGTGCTATGCAGCAAAATGATGACAAGCAATATATATAACCAGTTTATAATTTCACTGATCGTATGAGTCCAGAGTTTCATACTTTGCACTTCACTTTGTTCTTACAGGGAAATTTACGCCACATACACTGTGCAGCCTTCCATATTGTATTGTTGCTTTTGGTAGTAGGAGGACATCTTATTGGTCATTGTTCATGTGTATGACTAATTTGTTGAGGCTAAATGTTTCAAATCAATGTGGCACCTTGATGTAACTTGCATTGCCCATTCCAGTATGCAGTATTTTGCACAAACAGCGTTTATTTGTGAAATGCATTCAGTATGCATAATGTGTTCTTTGCACGTCATTAGTTAGAGGGAAGAGCTAGCAAGATATTTTATGACTGGCAAGCTAAATAATATTCAAACTGCCATACTGCAGACAGTTGGAGTGTTTTTACATTTGACATCATTGTATGTGTGTGTGTGCGTGTGTGTGTGTGTGTGTGTGCACAATGAACTGGCACATTGTCCCCCCTCTGGGCTGCATTCCAACACCATGACCCTGAACTAAGAATCCTAATCACACATTTCCCATTTGTATTACCACCAAAAAACACAAAACATATTGGCCTTCTTTAAATTAATATATAATATACCGGATATTTTTTGATCAATTCACTAAAACTCCTAGATGATTTCCACATTGTTGACTAAAAGCAATAAAAAGCTCTAACACAGCACATTTGTAGCTATGTAGAGAGGAAGAATCATTTCAAGAGGGAGTTCAATACATTCATCTTGCACTAATCAATGAGTGGACTTTGAATTTGCATGGAGTCACTCAGCAGGCTGATCTTACAATTTGTCTTGACCACAGACTGCTGCCATTGATTTTCTTTGCACAAATAAAGTCCAAAGGAAATCAAAGATAATTACGATAAGAATAAACAAAGAGGTAGCATGACTCAGCCATTGATGTTCTACACAGAAAGAAGGATTGATTTGTTTTATTTTATTTATTTACTTTTTTAAACAATGCCCCATAAATCAAATGAAAAAGTGATCTGATGAATAGTAGAATGTAAAATAGCTACAGTGTGGACAATGAGCAATGCAACACTTTTAGTATGTCAGCATGTGGAGTAAAACTACTGTATAGAATGGCTTTTTACCGGTGTGTTCAAATTCAAAGGGGATTTGGAACTGATATGAACTAACTAATATGAATGAGTCAGTTTAAAGGAACAGTACGAATACAGGGTGACCCAAAAAAGTCTCACAGTCAGGAGGTTCAGGCGGAGAATCTCCGATGGGCATCTCTGTGTGGAGTTTGCATGTTCTCCCCGTGCATGCTTGGGTTTTCTCCGTGTACTCCGCTTTCCTCCTACATTCCAAAACCATGCATGTTAGGCTAATTGGTGACACTAAATTGTCCATAGGTATGAATGTGAGTGTGAATGGTTGTTTGTCTATATGTGCCCTGCGATTGACTGGCGACCAGTCCATTGTACCCCGCTTCCCACTTAAAGTCAGCTGGGATAGCCTCCAGAGACCCTAAAAAGGATAAGCGTATAGAAAATGAATGGATGGATGGAAGAAGAAGGCTGAGGACAACATTGTCTGAAATTGTTTTCAAAGTTTCAGCTTTTCATGACATTGTGAAGCCAAAACTTCATTCCCCACTGACATAATATTGCCTCTGACCTGCCCCTAGATCAGTGGTTCTCAATTAGCCCCAGGGGATAGAAATGTTCTCAGGACTCATGACTCTCAATCCGTAGCATAATGGCACAGGTGCCCACTATAGACGGTTAAGCATTGACAGTTGTTCAGAACTTGCATGTTTTTTTTAAATGAACTCACATCTTCTCTGTTAACTCGTTCACTTACCCTTACCCTTAGACCTGATTAGTTGGCATTAATATTGTGGATTCCTGCAATCAAACCAGCCTCTAAAACATGGTTTGGTCCATTTTCCTGCATTTGTTTACAGGGCAGATCAGCACATTCAAACATGGTGCTGCAAAGGGCCAGCCATTTCAATGAAGTGTCTGCTTAGTGCATATAGGAGTTTCCATGTCAGTTTTTGGTTTTTTTTGCGCATGCATGCTGAGAATTGGGTGAGTCCCGTACTGACTCTTGAAAACTCAAGTCAGAAAAAGTCAAGAATCAAGTTTGCCATCACTAGCGCCCACGCAGTGACAGTAGTACTTTTGTTGTTGTTTATAGCGGGTCACAGCCAACGTTTAGCTGCATACCGCCACCTACTGTACCGGAATGTAGACGCAGTGACAACCCAGTGATCGCAAGCTTCCATCATAGACAATACACACAGAAATGGATATGAGGCTGCTTTTAAATCAAAAGCAATTGATTTGAGATTAAGCGGCATAGAAGATGGAAGGAAGGATGAATGCAATGGATTTGGCAGTCACAACAAGGAAACGTGGCTGCCTTGCATAGGACTACTGCCAGACAAAAAAGAGGACACTGAAAGCACAATGAAAGAGAGAGAGACCGACAACGTGTGTGACGAAGGCCGATTTTAGTGGTTTTAGTTCCCAAGTGAATGGTGATGAATGATTTTTCTGTTAGGATATTGATATCTACTGTATGTTCCATGTTTAACTAGCTGTGCACTGTTCTGCTGTAATGTTTTTCTGTGCAACAAATATCCCATTTTAGGACATGTACACCTTACAGGCTTACACAACAGTAAGTAGAACACATTTGGTTTTACCTCTAAATTTAGTGGCTGCGGTTTATACGCTGGAATTTACAGTAAGTAGATATCGGTACGGCATGGTACTGAGTTGAGGCAAAATGAGATGTACTGTAGTTACAGTTGGTGTAGTTGAAGGTGATAATATAATTGGTATTCACACAGCAGTCAAACAGTCTCAGAGAGTCAACCGACCTGTTAGATCAACCAGGCATCATTTTGTTTTTCAGTCAATTGGCTAACTTAGCGTGATGTTGCTGTGAAAATGTGATTTTAATGGTAGGACAACAATGTTATCTCATCTGTGCTAGTGTTTAGTGTCCCGTTCCTTGATATTGTATGTGCTATATGGCATTTATTATGTCAGACAAGTGTAGAGTTAACATAATAGTGCTTCTTAATTGACGACACACCGTGCCTGGGACACAACTCATTTATATTAAAAGCATGGTCACTTAGGCTGATCAAAAATTGAACTTTGCCATGCACATTACACAATTAGCCTCCCCCTAAAATGCGCACACAAGCTCTTATCTCCCAGCTCAGACCACACATGAAAGCAAGGTAGTACTGGAACATGCTAAACAATATCTGCACGCAGGGTTGTGGCGCAGCATCTTAATTGATTTGTTCCAAATCCGTTCAATATGCCCTAAGATAAGTGCTTCTTTTTGTTTGCTTGTTTGTTTGTTTTTGCTTTGAAGAGAATCCAGCGATTCTGTTTGGTATCTGCGGACAAACACCATTGTTCATGGAATTTGGGGGTCCAAGCCCAGTCCCTCGAAGATGATTTATGTGTTCAGCTGGGATGAAGGGAGGGGGGTGTTTGGGTGCAGCGGGGCAAATATCATCTGGCTGTGGAAAGCCAGCAGGCCTAGAGGAGGCTTAAACAGAAGCAGGACGGTTGCCAGGTTCCTCTCCTCGACCATTGTGCTTTAATTAACCGACATAGGAGCTGACTGGTTAAATGTGCAGTGATAGATAAGGCCCCTTGGATGATTGATTTATTTACTGCACATGCTCATCATTTCCATAACATTACGAGGGCGCTTTGCACCCATATGAGCCACAAAAGTCATTAAAAGTCAGCATGTATGGCCTGTATGACTGGATGATGTAGCGCTGCCATGGGGCAATCAGGAGGAATCATCTCTGTCTTTTAGTGAAGGGCAGTGAAGACGTGGACTTCAGCATGTCGATCAGTTCTGGCTCCGGACCAGCATGCAAGCAGCACTAGAGAAGGTAGCGCTGGGATTAACATGCCGCAAACAAGTAAGCAGGGTGTTTCTTTTTCTTTTTCTTCCTCTTTAAACCAGGCTCCATTGTTCCATATGTGCTCCACCTGCGCCTCTCAGAGCCTCGCGCCAACCAGACACACGACACGGCAAGCGCAGCCATCCTCCCAGATTGGGAGTTGCCATGGCGATGCTGGAGGCTGTCACCAAAATTGGTGTTGTTGGAGGGAGGGGGAGAGGTGTGAGGTTTTTTCTACGCAGTATATCTCAATGTGCATTTATTTTTAATTTAGAAAATTGGCAAAGGAAGTTAGTAAAAGAATCCGAGTTAATAATAATTCACATATGGGACAAAACACACTTAGGCTGCTTTTGGCTACAGGCAAAGCAGGCAAGCTCAACATCTCATCTAGCAGCAGCAGCTGAGTGGAAATAATATCTTCAAGAGCATTATGGATGGAGGCATCCATCACGGCATGATGGCTCGTAAACTGATCCCTGATCACAGGGCTAAGGACCTGGAGGGGCCGGACTTCTCCTTTCACTATTATTTTTATTTTGTATATCACCCGTGAACCTAATGAGGAAAAGTGGTATAGAAATTAGATGAATAGATGTCACTGCAAGGAACTGTTATACTTTATATTTTGCACCTGACCAAATTGATAATATAGTCACACATAAGTCATAAAGTAGAGTATATAAAGAGTAAACACAAGCAATATGTTTACACTAGTCAAAAATGCTCTATATGACAGGAGTGCTCTGCTGTTTTTAAGAATTTGCTGCAATAACACGCGTGAAAGATTCTCTATACCAGAGGTAAATGTCCTTTTCAGATGCCATGATTAAAAAAGAAAAATAGACACTTAAAAAAATGCTGTGTAAGTACATTAACTACATGAAATTTTACATAAATGTGTATCCATCCATTTTCTTCCGCTTATTTAAGGTTAAGGCCTAAGGAGGGAAGCAGTGACTTCCCTGTCCCCCCACTTTGTCCAGCTCCTCCCGACGGATCCAGAGGCGTTCTCAAACCAGTTGAGAGACATTCTCAACTGGTCTCTCCAACGTGTCCTGGGTCTTTCCAGAGGCCTCCTACCGGTGGGACTTGCCCTGAACACATCCCCAGGGAGTCGTCCAGGGGGAGGTGTTCAGGGCAGATGCCCGAGCCACCTCAATCTGGCTCCTCTCAATGTGGAGGAGCAGTGGTTCTACTCCGAGAATCTCTCAGATGACAATGCTTCTCACCATATCGCTAAGAGAGAGCCCAGACACCCTGCGAAATAAACTCATTTTGGCCCACGATAGTTGAAACACACCCTCCGGTCTCCCTTCTTAAAAAGTAGGACCACCACGCCGGCCCACTAATCCAGCGGCACCACCCCCGATTTACACGCAACGCTGCAGAGTTGTGTCAACCAAAACACGGCCACAGCATCCAGGGCCTTAAGGAACTTCGGGCAGATCTAATCCACCCCCTGAAACCTGGCATAGAAGAGCTTTTTGACCACCTCAGTAACCTCAGCCCCAGAGATAGGAGAACCCGTCACGGAGTTTCCAGGCACTGCTTCCTCGTTAGAAGACGTGTCAGTGCGATTGAGGAGGTACTCCTTCCACCGGTCCACAATATCTTGAGTCGATGTCAGCAGCACACCAACTTCACCATACACAGTGTTGACTGTGCACTGCTTCCCCCTCCTGAGACGGCGGATACAAATAGTGGTTCATAATCGCTTTGAAGCCATCCGGAAGTCGTTTACCAGACGTTCCCAGCAAACCCTCACAATGCGTTTGGCTGTGCCACATCTGACCGGCATCCTTCCCCACCATCAGAATCAACTCACCACCAGGTGGTGATCGGTTGACAGCTCCGCCCCTCTCTTCACCCGAGTGTCCAAAACATGTGGCTGCTACTCCGACGACACGACAAAGTCAATCATCAAACACCGCTCGGGTTCAGATGAGGCGGGCCGTTCCTCCCACTCACGTATCCCCAGGTCTCACTGTCGCTGCCAACATGAGCGTTGATGTCCCCCAGTAGAACAAGGAAACCCTCCGAGGGACCACTCTTGAATACTCTTTATAAGGACTCCAAAAAAGGGCCTGTATTTTGAACCTGAACAGTCAGAACCCGTCTCTCCACCCAAAGGCGGAGGGAAAAAATCCCTTTCGTCTAATTCTAGTGTACAGGCTTGGAGTTGTAGGGCAACAAGAATTTCCACCTCTGCCCGTCGCCTCTTATTGTCGGCAACGCCAGTGTGGAATAAAGTCCAGCCATTCTTGAGAGGACTCGTACCAGGGCCCGTGCTGTGCGACGAGTTGAGTCCCAATACTTCCAGCCAGAACTTCTCCACCTCAGGCACCTGCTTAGGCTCCTTCCCCACCAGAGAGGTGACACATCTACGTACCCAGAACTAGCTTCTGTAGCCGAGGATTGGTCCACCATGGTTCCCGCATTTGGCCGCCACCCAGTTGGCTTTGCACCCGACCCATTTGACTCCTCACACGAGTGCTGAGCTCCAAGGAGTGTTGACCCACGTTACCTCTTTGGGCAGTGCCCGACCAGGCCCCATTGGTGCAGGCCCAGCCACCAGATGTTCGCCATCATGCCCCAGCTCCAGGCCTGGCCCCAGAGGGTGGCACCAGTGACCCATGACTGGGCGAGGGAAAACTCCATTTATGTTATACATTATCATCATCCTCACCATTGGGTTTTATTGAGCCACTCTTTGTCTGGTCCCCCTCCAAGACCTGTTTGTCATTGGTGACCCTACCACGGGCATGAGACAACATGACAACTTAGCTCCTAGTACCATATGTGTTTGTTGTGTTTTGTCTATTTAGATTAAAGGTAAAGGAACTATCCACAATTGCGTTGAAGACTTTGTTGCTATCGCCATCGCACCCCCCACATCTTTCACGCCACGAGGGGGGCACCCCACAAATTGAGACGCACTGGATTAATATAATGTCGCACCGGCTGCCAGTTGGATAGCCCTGTTGTATGTAAAGGCATGTTGATTGAACGTGCGTCCTCTGAGACAGCATTTGTGCTGGGGCTCAGCTCTGTTTTTGGTTACTTCTCATAAAGTGTCGATGAGCAGCAAAGCTCTTCCGTTACTTTCATTAACGCCGTGGCCACTTTCCAGCTTCAGGCGAGTGCCATCATTGGCTGATCCCTTCACACTCTGGCACCTGGAGCAGCCACAGTGAGTGTGTGTGTGTGTGTGTGTTATTGGTGGCTGCACTACTGGAGGTGCGACATGGCGAGAATCAAAGGCCATCACCTGCAACCAAGTGAGAAGAAAAATCATTACATGGCTTCAGACCAAAGAGCATGCATACATTTATTAAAACCTTCTTTCACGTCATGTTCTACTGTAAAGTACACTCGGGGAACCTCCCCCTGACCCACCAACCCCCCGTCCCCCAGCCCCCTACTTGATTAGCAGCCCCCATGCTGAAAGCGGCTGTGCAAATATGATATGTGTGTTTGCATGTTGTCGTACATTTTGACCATTAATCCATAATCTAAACTAAGACGGCGGTGCTTTTGATTGCTCAGCTGTGGCTGCAGGAATCAGTGATGCGTTCATAATAATAAAAAGAGTTTCGGCAGGAAGTCGAAGTAGAAGTGCTCATAGTCGCTCATCTACCCCATAAACAAATACAGTGCAGCCCAGCCAATATCTAGTGGGAGACGTGGCAAGCGAGAAGTCAGAGCTTGAAAAGCCTTATTTGTCTCTTGTTTTGGAACACTAAAAATGTAAATAATAAATCACACTTTTGTCTGCATCATTGCACTTTCATGAAAAAAATATAATAAATAAATAATCTATATTTGAGATTTTTTTTTATCAGGAATATGAATTGTTTAATGTTTAAAAACCATTAAATCTGTTTACACAAAAGCTAAGCAATTTTATTCCAAATCAAACTCCCACATCTGTAGCTTGGCTGACTGATAATTTAGAGAGCTCCAGGCTGTACACTGCTGCCCTCCGTCAAGTGATGGGCGTCTACACGGGATGGGTTCATTTAACAAAGGATGGGTCAGGGGAGCTTTTATTCATTGTCAGTGTTTACATGCACACTGTTCTGAATTGGTATGATCTCTGTAGGCATGGAAGAAAAATTGGAGACTGGTCAGGTTGGAATATTTTGATCTGTGTGTTTACAAGACGATGTTTTTACTCCAGTTTAACTAACTTGTGCCCATGTAAATTCCTAACGGAGGTATCTCACTAGCTGAGTTTACATGTAGTTCAGATTGCATTTCACGATGCAAGCGATGGAGTGCATCTTCCCTCAAAAGTGGAGAAAACTAGTGAGGGACATGATAGATGTTACTCATGTGTGGTGCTCAGAAACACTACTGTACCACTCATTAAACACTACTTTATGCATTAGCAAACAACAATGACGTAAACAAAGAATGAGAAAAATATGAGCCTATTTGTGGCAGCACTGGAGAAAGTTATAGAAAACTTTAACTCTTTGACCACGTGGCTATGGTGCGTTCAAGAACGCCGACCAGAGCGGAAATAAACACAACATAACTACTACAAAACTGTGAACTTTCTCATGGTATGTTATTTTGGGGCGGGCACCTGTGGTGCAAATATGTCAGCATAGGGGTGTGTCCTGCTGTGTGCACCCCTGGCCACATCTGTACAGTCAAATCAAGTCCCTTCCCTTACAGTCTTTCCTTTTTGTGGCTCACTTCCCCTGTGAAGCACCTCTTTGTCCTCTGACTGAACCTTGGTGAAACATCCTTCTTTAAATGGAGGTTTGGGGGCTGAAAGGATCAAGTGCAGGCTGGTTTCTTGCAATGAGAAACTACTGGGAATAATGGCTTCATCAACAATGGCTACTCACTTGGCAGCAGAGGATCTTTGATGAGCGTTTTTGTAGTGCATTCCTAAAAAGTGTTCCTGTCATATGGAGGCTTATTTTGCATGTCTGCCTGTCCAGTCCACACCCTGGATCAGTATTATGCTCACTGTGACTGTGATCTAAAAGGGGTCCTCATAAAAAGACAGTGAGCTTCATGTGAACTTGTGTCCTACGCCGCCTTGTGGATTAGGGAATGATAGGATGGCGCTCACTGTGAAATTGCTTGATTTTTATCAGGGTTGTTGGGCAGCAGCTGTGCACAATCCATACAGACCAGGGAGGACCAGGGAGGGTGTGTGTGGGTGTATTTGATGGTGATGGTTAAGCATGTTAATCCAATAGACTAGTTCCAGGCTTGTTTCAAGGGAGAGAAAGCGAGGCCCTCACCAGTTAAGAGCCGTGTCCTAATAATATTTACCAGCAAGGCTGTGACTGTATAATCTGGCTGTGCTACTGTTTGACCATGCATACAGCACTTCTTCCTCTCAGCTCTCAAACATGTTGTGCCGTATACTTGTTAATAAATACCTACTGTTAAAGCAAATCACGTTTTACCCTTTCACTTTCTCGTGCACTCCAAATCATCATTGCTGTCTATCTAGGTTCGGTACTGCAACCCTCCAAAACGGTGTACTTCCTGCTCCGATGCAGCAAGCATCATTAGCCATGTTTGTTGTCAACTAACAATAGGGATTTGCTACTAGTTTACTGGATGGCCTATCATACCTGAACAATGACTCCAAACTGGACTGCTGTCATGTAGGTGCACCCACCACAGACATTTGTGTGAGTAACGCACAGCTGGTCAATCTCAGAATTGTGACAAATGTAGAAATGTATCGGTTCAACCTCTTCTTTTAAAACGCCGGTGGTGGTGTACTTATATTTTATTTGAAAAAAGTATAGCTTGGAGCTGAAGAGGGATAGCCCGTCATTTTTTTTAACACAGCCCTATGAAATCTCTTTCTTTTAAAATTCTATTTTTTGATTTGATTAGATTTGTTTAGAATTGCTCTTTTTGAACATTTTACTTATTTTTACCAGTGTAGAGTGTGTGCTTCGATGACAGCAGGTAAAATTCCTTTTAAGCAAATGCAAAAATCCTTGCCATACATCATTGGACAGTTTTGCCCAGTGCATCAGAAAGGGATGTAGCTTAGCTGACTTTTCTAATGGGATGTCAGCCTCTGCACACATTGCTACAAAATCCTCAACAAACTGAAATACCCATGCATGTGGTTAAGTAAGATGTAGTTACCGATGCAATTCCAATTGGGTTATTCATTCATTCATTTTCTATACCGCTTATCCTCATTAGGGTCACGGGGATGCTGGAGCCTATCCCAGCAGACTTTGGGCGAGAGGCGGGGTACACCCTGGACTGGTCGCCAGTCAATCGCAGGGCACATATAGACAAACAAACACTCACATTCATACTCTAATGGACAATTTAGAGTCACCAATTAAGCTAACATGCATGTTTTTGGAATGTGGGAGGAAACCGGAGTACCCGGAGAAAACCCACACACGCACGGGGAGAACATGCAAACTCCACACAGAGATGCCCAACGGAGATTTGAACCCAGGTTTTTCAAGATCTCCTGACTGTGTGGCCAATGTGCTAACCACTCAGCCACCGTGCGGCCCCAATTGGGTTATTGATGTAAGATATTTTTATGCCAGCCTTTTATTGTTTGCACAATGATTTAGCTTTTATTTTGAAAGCTGTAAGTTTGTTGTGTGTTCAAGAATGTCGGTTGACGATTAAGACGAGCTGGGTGCAAAAATTCTGCCCAGAACTTGCAGGCATCCTAAAACGCTTAGTTACATTAACAAGCAGTAAAACACAACACGGTGTAAACCCACTCATACAGCCGCACTAGCATGCTCTGCTAAACTACACTAACACAGCTAATTTCCACTCATGTTCCGTAAGAGATTAGTTTCCAGCGAGAGAGAAGTCCCTGCTTCCCTGTTCCTTCCCTGCTTAGGCTGCGGCCCCTGCGACCCGACCTCAGATAAGTGGGAAAAAAAACATCTAATATTGAATACATGTATTGTTACACCTCATGTTAGTTGTATGAATTGAGCATTTGTTCTATTTGCTTTTCAATCAACAGATGATAGAATTGTACCACGATTTTTTTCTCTCTGTGTTGGACTTTCAAAAGCTGTGAATCTTTGATCCCGCACATAACATGTTAGCGCAGGCAACACACTCCACCAAAGTTGAATAGACCATGAACAGCGGCCTATGTGAGCGGTGGGCTGACACACAAAGTAGAAAGCACTCAGCAGGTGACAAGCAAACATATGCCTGGAAATGCCATGGGGGTCCTGAAGCCGGATCATCTCCAAAGGATAACTGGCAGGTCTAAGCAGGGACACTATTAATGCATATTCACAAAGAGCATGATGGAGGACAAAAATGGAGCCAGCTGCTTTGTTGGCACGCAGCGTTTGGCTTTCAAGACTTGCGTCGGATTGAGCCACGCATTCGCCGGATTCCCCATGCAGCTCACATTCATTCATTCGGGTAGCGGCCGAACAAACCGCTATGTGTGTGCACGCGCCAAAGCCTCAATAGTTCTGTAAATCAAGTACACGTTATTGTTACTAATTCCGTTGCTTGGTGGATGCTCAGTGTCATTCTCGTTTACTGCACATGTTGTGTGTAACTAGCTCACAGCATTTAAACATTTAATTCGCCTAAATCATAATTTTCCTAAAAATAGCTGTTTCGCCAAGATAGCCGAGACTCAGTAGGTCTTCTTGTATGCGGTGGATAAGTTCCATAGGTAATGTTTGTTGCACTCTAGAAGTCCTACATTAAAACGCACAGAAAATGATTTGTCAACAACATTTTTAAATGTATTTCTGATATTTAAAACCGTCATCATAATGGTTTAAAATTGTTACTTAAAATTCATGGTCTATATTACAAGACTTATTTTACTTTTGGGCTTTAAAAATATTTATAAAGACTTTGGTGTGGTTTTAATATGTTTCCACATGGATATACTTTGTTTAAGGCGCTGTGATAGCAATAGACTATGTGATTGCGTCCCCTGCTGGATAATCTTGAAATTGCCTTTGACTCGTGTGATGCATTTGACCTCAGTGTCCACACGAGGGCGCCATATTTCTTCGTAAGCTGCTTGGCATGTTCTGGGGCCTGCACAGACATATCTCGATAAACGCATGTTTAGCATTAAATTAATATTTTTTTAATATATACATAATTTATGAATGTTGATAACTTTTTATTATAGTTTTATTATTATAGTATTATTATAGTTTATTTCTGCCATGAATCCTGGGCGCCATAAAGGGCGGAAAAGTTAGGGCAATTCCAAGGGCTCATGACAGACGGGGGCCCAGTAAATAGGTAAACAATTCATTTAGTTGGGATTTATTTTTAATATTGTCAGAAAAGAATTAAAACAATCTATTGTGTTCTCTAGTAACCGTTAAATGCCCTTATTGCGCAACATCCTTATTAACGGACCACCCCCTTACATCTACATGAAATGGTTTTGTCCAGTACCACCTTCACCTTGCTGCGTAGCTTCAGCTTCCAGTCGGCAATGGTGGCAGAACAGAGTGAAATTATGCTATACCTACTAAAATAGTGCCTGGGAGTTAAAAAAGAAAAGAGAAAGGAGAAGCAAAAAATGCAAACGCAAAGGGTGTAAATATGTGACCCATTTTTGTAGCCTAGCCAGTCTGTGTGTGGAAATGAACATAATAGCTTAATGCCCGCGATAAAATAAGCGCGCAGAGTGTTAGCGTGTTGTGTTAGCCTACGTTTCCCTCATTTTAACCAACATTTAATCAGCACAGATAAATGTTTAGCATAATTATTAAATCCCTCAACCATTTACCAGGTTTAACACCAAATGAGTCAGCAGCAGTGAAGAAGGTAAGAAAGACTATGTTCAATGACATGTCATGTTGTATCATTGCAAGGAGTCTGTGGGAGTTACAAAAAAGAAAACATATTTTTGCAATGACAGAAATTCAAACACAAATTATTTTTCCATATAATGACTCAATTTCAACTTTATTTTATTTTTGGCAGATTTAAAAGTCAATGTACCCTTATAGGTCAGTTTTGTAAGTCTCCTAAATACTAAAAACATTTTGGAATTTTACAATTACAGTGAGACTGTAAGCCTTTTACTGTGTTTTCTTGCATGAAGCAGTGAATTGTGTACTACATGTAGGCTGTTGCATGGACAGCTCACTAGCAGTAAATATTACACTGCTAGTATTTAAGAAGCAATACATTTTCACACCTTCAGAGTTCAGTTAAGACTCTCGAGATGTGGCGACAACAGCTGGCCATGGAGGGGGGCCTAAGGTGATTTTTTTCATGGCCCCAGAATTCCTGGTTGCGCCCCTGCCATGAATGATACTTTGCTGCTTGTAAAATGTAGTATTTGTGGTGGTCTTTCAAGGCTCTCATGTCTCAGTCAACGGAAACCTCCTTCCACATTCTTGTCTCCTCCACATTTTGGGGACAAGGACAGTGGAAAACATGTGTAATGACTTATTCTGGCTGACTTTGTGCAAACTAGGCCTAGATTGGTTGCAGATGGCAAACCAGTAGTTCCTTAGTGGTTCCCACCAGACTCTAATGTAGATATAAAGATACGTACCTCATAGCAATCTAATGTTATCTATTTATTTGTATTTTGTATAAAATGAAGACATTCACACATCAACGTATGAGCACAGAATGAATCCAAACCATTTAACATCAATGCAAGCTTATAGTTTGTTTTCAGAGAGAACATTATAACATCTTTGTATGTTGTGACAAATATGCACATCAGGACTCAATATTGTCATCAAATCTGACCTTTGTGCATTCTCAAAGTATCCGCATTTGACAACTGTGTTGAAAAACACTTTTATTTGTTAGTTGAGGATCGTGGGTGATCGGCTTTACTGAGAAAGACTCAGACACACGGGTAAGTCTAAAATACAGTGTCCTTCAACACATTTTTGCGTCACGGTAAGAGCTGAGATTTTGATTCTGTTTTGTGCATAACCAACCTTTGCTTGTTTGTAACTCGGTGTAAGGGGTAGAATAAAGACGCTGTATTTTACACTTACCCGTGTGTCTGAGTCTTTCTCAGTAAAGCCGATCACCCACGATCCTGAACTAACAAAATAAAAGTGTTTTTCAACACAACAACACATATGAGTTGAAAGACAAAAAGAAAAAATACAAACACAGTTCAAGAACTATTAAACAAACTGAAAAGGGTCACCACTCAGCCAAACACATTGAAGAAAAACAACTTAAACTTACAAAACTGGATGTATATATTTTTTTACTTCCAAAATTGGTATGCATGTGCATTGAATGTGTAATTTTAATGGGATTTAATTGGGAGTTATTTACAAAATTATTGTTTTAAAAGTTTTTTGTTTTTTTTAACATTGCGCTTAAAAGTTTTCCACGGCCCGGTTTGGCTTGACCCACAGACCAGTACTGGAATCTCCTGGTATACACTAGAGCACATTTGACTAGCATAAAAATATTGCTTGTTTATGACATTTTCTTTGAGAATGTTCCCCCAAAGGTGACTACTGTTTTACTGCAGTATGTTAAAAAGTGTAATTGTATTCATATTTGTAATGGCTTAGAAAGCTATTGTCTGAGGAGGTTGTTGCCGTTCCGAGATGAAAGGGGGATTGCAGGTGTTTTTAATGTTTTATTAACATTCACTGTCACTTTTAGAGGTTTAATCTCCATGAAATATTCATGGCTCTGAAATGGAACAGTTCGCTTGTGGCTTTTTGTTGCAAACCATTTTCCCCTCTTTCTTGCTTGTGTGTTTGTTTTAAAGTTGTAATATGGTATAATGGGTGCAAAAGCAACAATATTCTCTGTGGTGCGTGCATTAATTAACAAAAGCTATCACAAACCCCTCGTCCTATGCATATGTTGCAGTGTTATTAGCAATATAGGTAAGGAGCAAGTCTCTCAGCCAGCATTAATGCCATTAATTTATCCATTTTAAACAACAGTACGGAAAGTGTAACACATGACTTTCACAACAACAGTTGAGTACCTGCAATTTAAAGTGCATACAGAGGATGATAAAGCTGCTTATGATAGTACTACTACTCACTCACAGCCCGTGCACAGGCACATGCCCATATTGTGCGCACACATAAACATGTTCACCAGTGATGCAGTCAGAGGCGGCGGGTGAGACAGAGCTTTACCTGTCATGATCCATCCATCCTTTTTCTATGCCGCTTATCCTCATTAGGGTTGCGGGGGTATGGTGTGGCCTATCCCAGCTGACGTAGATTGAAAGGCGGGGTGCACCCTGGACTGGTCGCCTGTCAGTCGCTGGGCACATATAGACAAACAAACTTTTCACACGCACATTCACACCTGTGGGCAATTTAGAAACACCAATTACCCGAACATGCATGCATTTTTGGAAGGTGGGAGGAAACCAGTGTACCGGGAAAAAACATAATGAAAAATATAAACGAATAATACCAAAATAAATCATATTTTTGTATTGAACTGAATAAAATTGAACTGATTCTGTTAATAACTTTCATGGACAGAATTTTGAGGCATAGCCAAGGTGTTGAGAGGGTGCAATTTGGGGGCCTTAGGATCTCTTCTCTGCTATTCGCGGACGATGTGCTCCTGATGGTTTCATCGGCCTGTGACCTTCAGAGTTTACTGGGGCATTTTGCAGCTTAGCGTGAAGCTTCTGGGACGAGACTCGGCACCTCTAAATCTGAGGCCATGGTTCTTAGTCGGAAAAGGGTAAATTGCACCCTCAAGGTCCTGCTCCAGGTGGAGGAATTCAAGTATCTCGGGGTGTGAGGTTGACAGGCGGATTGGCGCAGCATCTGCAGTAATGCGGTTGCTGTACCGGCAGTCGTGGTGAAGAAAGAGCTGAGCCGTGAGGCAAAGCTCTCAATTTATCTGTCAATCTATGTTTAGACCCTCAACTATGGTCATGAGCTTTGGGTCATGACCGAAAGAACGAGATCGTGGATATAAGCAGCGGAAATGAGTTTCCTCCATAGGGCTGGACTCACCCTAAGAGATCCTGGAGAAGCTCAGAGTAGAGCCGCTGCTTCTTCACATTGAGTGAGTCGAGGTGACTTGGGCATCGAGCTCGGGTGCCTCCCGGACGCCTCCCTGTTGATGTGTTCCAGGCATACCCAGCCGGGAGAAGTCACCGGGGAAGACTTAGGACAAGCTGGAAGGATTATGTCTCACAGCTGACCTGCGAATGCCTTGTGGTCATGCCAGTGGAGCTGAAAGAGGTGGCCTGGGACCAGGAAGTCTGGACTTCCTTACTGGGACTGCTGTCCCCACAACCCGGACCCGGGTAAGTAGAACAAGTTGGAATGGAATTAACTGAATGATAATATACATATTTAATTTTTTGTGTGTGTGTGATTCCAATTGTTTTTACCATTTTCATAAGTAGAAATTGCTGAAGTTGCCCGTTTTCTAACCAAATAAAGGGCAGAAACATAAGAAAAGGCTTCTATACTAAGCCTTTCACGGCTAATTAAGGGCAAAATTCTAATCTCGTGACATCTCCTTTACTTCAGAACTACTACTAATTGTTTAAATACTATGTCGCTTGGAAGTCAGTGAGGAAACGACAGCTCTTCCTATGGCAGGAGCCAATCACAAGCTAACAGAGCACTCACAATTAGTTTGTCAACCATTTGTCAACCACCAATCTACCAACTTACAGGTAGATTGGCATATATACCTGTATAACAACATGTCATTCTAACATAACAGCTGACTCACAGTGTCATCTTTCAAGAACACTGTCACAATTTGTGTCTGGTTGACATGACAGTTTTGGTTAGTTTCTTTGTGTTATTATTTTCATAGCTTCATGTGTTTTCTGGGCCCTTCTAGTTTCGTCACTTTGTTAATTACACGCACATGTTTCTCGTTTATGTTCCATACTATTTATGTTCAGGTGCGTGCGCTAGTCGGGTGTCGGCTCATTGTGAATCCGTGTTTGGTTTGTCACTGTTACTTTTTCCCTCTTCCTGTATCGCTGCTTTATTCCTGCCGCTGCTTCGCAGCATCTTTATTAAAGATTCCTGCAAACCTTACCTGCCTGACGTCCAGCTCTCTCTCGGGGTCGTTACACCATGCCGCGAGCGCACCGTACCAGAATGAACCGACCAGAATTCGACCTCGTGGAGAGCAACGCACGGACGCCATTGACGCTCGAGGCGATGGAGGAGGAGTTGGCCAGGTACTCGCCGGAGGAGTTAAAGTACCTGATGTGGGGCCCAGACGGCACGCTGGTCACCATAGCGTCGTTGTGGCTGAGAACCGCCACACACACGCCAGCCCGCCGGCAACAGAGAGACCCGGCGGTGCCAACTCGGGGACGTCGACGCGGTAAGTCGCATGCTCTCCTCCAAGCCTCCTTCCACCCTTCCCTGGTTCCTGTGGCGGACGAAGATGGCGCCTGGGATCCGCCTTCTGGAGGGGGGGCTAGGGTGTCCGGCCGGATAGTGGAGGACACGCGGCTGCTGGCGGAAGCCGCACCGCGCAAGGGGACTCCGCCGACTCCATGTCCGAGGCAGCTCTCGCCGGCTTCGGCAGCCCAGACGCTGCCGGTCGCCGCACCCCGCTGCAGGATTCCGCCGATCGCCCGCCAGCAGCAGTTCCCGCTGCCACTCCTGTGACGCCTTCCAGGGCGTCGGTCCCAGTCCCTCTAGTCGCGCCTTCCTGGGCGTCGGTTCCAGTCGCGCCTCCCGGGGCGTCGGTCCCAGTCCCTCCAGTCGCGCCTCCCAGGGCGTCGGCCCCAGTCGTGAATCCGTGTTTGGTTTTTCACTGTTACTTTTTCCCTCTTCCTGTATCGTTGCTTTGTTCCTGCCGCTGGTTTGCAGCATCTTTATTAAAAATTCCTGCAAACCTTACCTGCCTGACGTCCAGCTCTCTGCATCCTCTGGGTCGTTACACCATGCCGCGATCGCAAAGTAACAAACACCTTACTAACAACACTAAGTTCATCATGCAGCCACTTAACACTTTTTCAGAATTCAAAATTTTCAGGTTTTTAAGGCATTGCATCTGAGCAACGCATTAATTTGTCCACTACAATGACATCAGCTTCCCTCTGAGCTTTGGGCTCCAGGTCCTCTTGCTCTCTGATGGACAGAGGCAGCATTGCAGTGCCTTCCATCATTTTCTATCCTTCCTGTGCTCCTCCAATAAAATGGTATACTCAAATGAAATGCTTAATGGAAAGCTTAAAATGTTGGCTTTTTTCATATTAAGCTCATATTGGTACATAAGTCTTATATTTCTACTTAAGTCTATATTTCTGAAGGTATACCGTTTGAATGTGGAGAGTTGCTGTGTGTTGAGTTTAATGTCGTTTTGTAAGATGAAAATGTGAGTCAGACTGTTATATTGAGTAATGACCTCCTGCAATTTTGATAGGTTGAAAAGCTAGTTGTGAGGGTTTTTTTAATGGCTCATGAGCATCTCCTGTCAAGCAAAGCGCAGACTAGTATGTGTCACAATATGAGTGTCATTTTCTGATGTGGGCATGGGTGGTTTATATACTGTTTAAACAAATCTGGATTTTCCTCTAAGTTTAGCTGGTGTGGCTTATACGCCAGAAATTGTGGTATTTTCTACATCATTAAATCAGAATTTGCTCTTTATTAACATTTGTTGTTATACATTCTGGATTAATGTATTATATAATCTTAACAGTTACTACAATTGTATTGTTAATCTGTTTTTTTCCATATTGTACTTCTTTCTAAAAATGCAAGTAAAATGTGCTTTAAAAAAAAATCAAAGATCAAGTTTGAATCAGCACATGTTACTTCCCAGCATGCTTTGCCGCACTGTTTTGTAAATATTTGTTGATATTACGTATTATTTTATGTGTTTTTTGTCATTCCATGTGGTATTGATTGATACTCTGTGTGTATTTACTTACAGTATCTGTTATGGCTTCTCTTATTTGTGTCTGACATAGGACTGTCAACTGATTCAAATATTTGATCACGATTAATCACATTTTGACAATAGTTACCTCAAAATTACGACAATAACTACATCACATTTTATGTTAAGGGATATGTTCCTGGGGAAGGATATGGTGCATGTACAGATAAAAAGTAACACAAATGTTTTTCAGATAACGCAATGTCTACATCTGTACATCTGTTTTTTAGATAATCAAAAAACAAATAAATTGGACTAATAAATATTTGAAAACAGTTTAAAAACATGTGAAATATTATATTTATTTTTTCTTATCTTCAAAAGGGAGTCAGTGGAGTCTGAGTCAGTACCTCACTAACAATGTACCTCACTGATACACACGGTTTCAGAGAAGTTAACAATTAGCAGTCATAGCTGAGGAGGGAGGGGATGGGATATTGTACATTAGAACGCCAGTGAGACACCATTGCAGTACCTAACCAGGACCGGAACCTTTAATCCAAAAAAAATGAGGATGTTGCCTACAGGCACAGCTGTTAATGAAAATTTTTAGAATTAGAGTCGTTTTTTTGCTTTTGTTGACAACTGGCAAGGATTTTATTAGAACTTTGACAGTAATCGCTTTATTATGATTTTTTATCTCGAGAGTGTTGGATGTTCTAATAATGTTCACAGACACAATCCCCTATGTTCTAGAAAGCAAAAATAAAAGTTACATTTATATATATATAATGGGCTGGAGCCTCCTTTTTTGGTGGGCTTAGATTGACGCCCTGGTGGGTGAAATGATGTTAGTAATGGTGTCATTTTTTTCATCTTCTCCTAGTGGCTTCAACCACACCTCATTTGCCGCAATATGAAGTTTTTGCGGCTGTCCTAATCGACAGCAAGTGATGCGCCCCATCATCAAATTGGGAAATGTTCCTGTGGTCGGAAATGAACGGTTCATAATCGTCCACTTGGGAAGGAAAAAACAACTCTATTAGCAGCAGCTTTTCCCACAGCCCATCAGTCCTGCATCACCTGATGTGCACATCATTTTGTAGCATGTCTCTGTCTAAAGACTTGTCAAAGATCATTTACAATTTACATGATAGGAGTAGTCCAGTGTTTTTAGGGATGAGTTGAATTCGGATACCTGGATTTGAGGTAAATGCTGCTTTAGAGGATTGCTCAGCATTTGTCCTTTCGACAAAAGAGTCAGTAATCAAATCAAGAGGTTGGAATCTGCAGTCGCTTCATTTCCAGGGGTGCACATAAACAACACTGATTGAATTTGCGTTCATGTTTCCAAGTCTTGCAGCAGATCAATTTAATGAGCAGAGGTTTAGAGGAAGGCCAATTTATGGATATAGTTGCAGGAGTGTTCAAAAAAATAGAAGTCCAATGTTATCGATTCTCAGGAAACAAACAAGATCCAGCATTCATGATATGCACGCTCGTAAGGCTGTGCAATTGGGCAATTAGTTGAAAGGGGTGTGTTAAAAAAATAGCAGTGTTGCATCCAATCAGTGGTCAAGTTTGTGAAAAACAAGTGTGAATCAGGTGGCCCCAATTAAGGATGAAACCAGCACTTGTTGAACTTGCATTTCTCTTTGAAAGCCTGAAAAAAATACGTCGTTCAAGACATTTTTCAGAAGAACAGCGTACTTTGGTTAAAAAGTTAATTGGAGAGGGGGAAACTTATGAAGAGGTGGAAAACATTTTTGGCTGTTCATCTAAAATGATATCCAAAGCTTTTAAAATGGAGAGCAAAACCATAGACATTGTGGCAGAAAAATAAAGACAACTATCAAAATGGATCAAAGAATAATCAGAATGGCAAAGGCTTGGCCAGTGATCAGCTCCAAGATGGTCGAAGGAGTTACCTGTAAGTACTGCGACAGTTAGAAGACGTCTGTGTGAAACTAATCTATTTACAAGACTCCACAAAGTTTCTCTGTTAAAAAAAAAAAAAAAAAAAGGCATGTGCAGAAGAGGTTACAATTTGCCAAAGAACACATCAACTGGCCTATGGAGGAACATTTTGTGTACTGATGAGTAAAATTGTTATTTTTGGGCTCAAGGGACGCAGACAGTTTGTGAGGACACCATCACCCTTGAAGCCTGGGTACTTGACTATGGAGCCCACACTCTGCCAAACAGTGCAGCGAAATGAAGAAGTACACATACAAGAATGTATTCATGCAAACTGATTTGGAGTAAAAACACAAATAGACACATTAGAAGCCTTATTTTCACTGTCTCACACAGAAGATAAGCCTTCACTGCCGTTTGATTGTGTTGTTTTGAACTATTTTATGTCTATGCCTTACTCCATGTACAGTAGTGTTCAAAATAATAGCAGTGCAATATGACTAACCAGATGAATCACTCTTATTAGTATATTTTTTTTGCTACATGACAATCAATTTACCAGTAAGTGCAGTAGTTTTCCAGAAAAAGACTCAGCATTTATCATATGCATGCGCTTAAGGCTGTGTAATTTGGCCATTACTTGAAAGGGGGGTGTTAAAATAGTGTCTGTTGGTGACTTTAGAAACAAAACTATTTTGTACACAATTGTTTTTATCACTAAACAAATATTTAGTTGTATGATTATAACTGCTTCACATCTGTGTGGCAGGGAGTCAACAAACTTGTGGCACCTCTCAGCTGTTATTCCACTCCAAGATTCTTTAACAACATTCTACAATTCATTAACTTTTCTTGGTTTTGCTTCAAAAACAGCATTTTTGATGTCACCCCACAAGTTCTGCATTGGATTAAAGTCCGAGGATTGGGCTGTCCACTCCATAACATAACAAGATTTTGCTGTTTCGCTAATGTTTTTGGGGTCATTGTCTTGTTGAAACCCCCATTTCAAGGGCATGTCCTCTTGAGCATAAGGCAACATAAGGCAAACTGATCCATGATTTCTGGTATGTGATAAATCAGCCCAACACCATAGTAAGTGAAACGTGACCGTGCCATGATACTTGCACCACCATGCTTCACTTCCTTCACTGTGTACTGTGGCTTGAATTCAGAGATTGGGGGTCGTCTCACAAACTGTCTGCGTCCCTTAAACCCAAAAAGAACTATTTTACTCATCAGTCCAAAAAATGTTCCTCCATTTCTCTTTAGGCCTGTTTTCTGCCAAGTGACTCTGGTTTTGCTCTGCGTTTCAAGGCATTGGAGATCATTTTAGCTGAACGTGTTTTACACCTCTTCATAGGTTTTCCCCTCTCTAATCAACCTTTTAATCAAAGTACGTTGTTCTTCTGAACAATGTCTTGAACCACCCATTTTCCTCAGCCTTTCAAAGAGCAATGGATGTTCAACAAGTGCTGGTTTCATCTTTAAACAGGACCGCCTGATTCATACCTTGTTATGGTACGCTCGTCGCGGCAACGACCCCGGGGATGAAGAGCGCTGGACGTCAGGCAGGTAAGGTTGCAGGAATCTTTAATAACGGAGCGCGGGAAACGTAACGTGGGAAAATCAACAATGACAAACAAACAATGAGCCGACAACACTGGCACGCACACCTGAACATAAATAGCACGGAACAAAATGAGAAACAGGTGCACGTAATTAACCAAGTGACGAAACTAGAAACGGCCCAGGAAACACATGAAACTATGAAAATAATAACAACACAAAGTAACTAACCAAAACTGTCTTGTCTACAAGACATGAATCGGGAACCAACTGTTTATCATAAATTGATCACTGATTAAATTCCACACTGCTATTTTTTTAACACACCCCTTTCAGCTAATTGCCCAATTGCACAGCCTTAAGAGCATGCATGTCATGAATGCTGGGTCTGGTTTGTTTTCTGAGAATCTACTGTACCTACTGGTAACTTGTTGGCCATGTAGCAATAAAAATAATAACAGTATTTAATCTGGTTAGTCATTGCACTGCTATTTTATTCAATATTTATATATATTCTGACACATCTGGAGCAAACACCTTCAATCACATGCACTATTATTTGTATTAAACTGCATGGTATTGTGTTAGGTTCTGTTTTTTTGTGTTTGTTGGTGTTTTTGTGTTATTGCTATTTTCTGGACATTCACTGTTTTTTTCTCATGCCTAGACTACCCAAGTGCTGAGTAGAGGCGGGCCTAGGAGACACACTTGTGACAGATTGTCAATTAGGCCTATTTATGCCAGCTGCCACAGAGTTAGGTTGCCGAGTTGCTCCTCCACATGCCCGTGCTTCTTGCTGACCGTCTCCAGGGAATACTTGCTCAGACGTCCTCGTAGTTGTATCGGTACTTTCGTAGACCCGAATAAACTCTTTGGACTTGCTGCACGCTCCTCTGTCTTGCATGTTGGGTTCCCATCTACACCAAAACGTAACAGTATTGCACAAACATACTGAGTGTGTATGTGGCCATATTAAATGTGTGCCCACCAAGTCTCAATATCAAAAGTAAACGGCAAACTGCTATTGGTCATGCGGTTGAAACCAAGCAATTAGAGCTTCTCAAAGACATAACAGACAATCCAGTACAGATACCAAGGAAGACAATTTTTTCTGATTTTAGTACACCCCTAGAAAATATCAAGTGTTTGCAGGCAGACCTGGTTAGCATACAGGGTATTTTTGGCTATGAAAGACATAGCATATGCATACAGTACGTATCATAGCAAAAGATCCCATTCTTTGACATATACTGTAGGTGTGACTGCACATTGGCAGTAGGAAGAAGTACCTGTATTTTCAATCTACTTTACAAGCCCCATATTATAGTATTTTGAAACAATTTTAAAGATGTGTCAGAGGTCCTGCATTTGTGTAATGAAAGTGCTGCTCTAGTCTTGATGCTGGAATTTAAACAGTTTACTGAAATCATGCCATGTTGTGTGTCTGTAATTAATGCACACTGTTTATCCACACCTGTGTATATAGTAATCCACCTTATATTCACTTTTATATCCGCTGTAATTCATGCCCAATGCAGTAGATGCCACATATCAGATGCAAAAATGTAATATTAAGGAATACGTCATTAAAAAGTCACTTTTGTACAAGAATGGTCATTTTAATATATAGTATTATAAATGTTGACCATCACAATGGTTATTGAGGACATTCCAGCCATGTTCTGGTTGCCAAGGTAACCAACTCAACCAGTGAGTTTCAGCATTCAATTCAGTGTGTCAGCTTCTCCCTGCAGCCACTACATCAAAAGATGGAGGCTACTTGTGTCGCCTTTTGGAATTGACACTTCTGATCCACCACTAAATCCACAAACTCTGCCTGCTGTTCTTTCTGGGGCTTTATATGTGAATGCGTGGGGCTCCTGACTGCCTGCCTGCACTTCCAGACACCTGCAAAAGCATTCAGCGGTTGCTGTGCGCATAAATAAATATGAGGCACATAATGGCACACCATGCACAAGTTCTGCATCCGGCTTTGATAATATATAAAGCTTTATACTGCATGTACCTCAGTGCATTCAGCCAAGAAGTCATTCACAGGAATAGGAAGGGTGTAATATTGTAATTCAGCCATGAGTGGCTGTGTTGCTTGGAAACTGCACACAGAGAATGATGGGTTTTATCCAGGATGTTAATATGAGCTTATATATACAACACAGATCTATGACAGGCTGGGATTTACTGTTATTATTGCTGAAATCATATTACTATCCTCTCAGACAATGGGTTAAAATGTAATCTGTGGGTATTAATGTATGGAGAAAGTGCACTGTAATCTTGCTTGTATGCAATACCAAAACAATGCATTTTCCATGAAAGACAACCAAATGCACATCTTGAAGTTGTAAATCAAAGGCATTTTGGTCACTAAATGATATGTTTGCTCTAAAATGGGAAGCTGTCTTTTTTTCATGATTACACTGATCATAGTCCACACTGTCCCTCAGAGTGCTATTAGCAAACAGCTTTCCTGACTCTCAGTGGAGGAGCTGAAAAACCACAAGATCCTCTACGTCCTAGGTTCCCAAGGTGGGGTAGGTGTACCCCAAGGGGTAAGCCAATTGTAATAGGTGCTTCGTAAATAGAAATGAAAAACAATTAGCGCCTAACACTCACAATTACAAGTACTCCTCACAGTGCAAGGAAAACTAAGCAGAAAGGAGACAGAATGTTATAGTTTGACAGGTAAGGATCCCAGACGCAGAGCCATGCCACACAGAAGAGTGATGTTCCAATCCCCACACGGCACAGTGGTGAAAACCTGTCTCTGTGAGTGAGGATTGCCCCCAAAAATGAGGCTTTAGTGTTGGTTGTATACTGCTTTATCATCATTGTTAAACTTTCCCCTTCAATTTGGTATTAAATTAATATGCATACCTGGAATTACTATAAAATGATTTATGTTCAATATTTTAAGTTAATTAAGATAAGTGTGCAAGAGTAGGGACTACATTGCTCGAGGTCAAATGTTTGAAGGGGTACGCAACTGTAAAATGTTTGGGAACCACTGCTCTATGTGACACAAATGATGATAAAGCAGTATTTGAAGTACAAAAATACATAAAGACTTATTTTCAAAAGAGAATCCTTACTCAAAGTGCCAAGGTTTCACCACTGCATTGTGCAGGGACTGGAACATCAATATAAATACAGTTTTCAAGATGAAACACTCATAATGCACAAGATAATAATCAAACTTTCCTATTTGCTCATATGATGCACACAGAGGAATGAAAAACTTCATGTTTTGCCTTCTTTCTGCTCCCTTCTCTGTTTATGCGCACCCGTAAATATGAGTGCTACACGCTATTTGTTTTTCATATTTATTCATGTTCTCCATATGACAATTGGTGTTCCACTGGGGGTACGCGTACTCCACTTTGGGAAACTAGGCTATACGTGTCAGGAACACTCTGCTGCTTTTAAGGACCGTAAAAACACTAGTCAAAGATCTTCTACGTGACAGGCATGTTTTTAGAACCTACTGCTTCCACCCAGAGTGGCATCTTTAGAGTCTGGACATGGTGTTTAAAGTGTCATTAACCTGGGCTGCAGGCTCTTCAGGTGTCCTCTGCACTGATGATAGAAAAGGAGTTGTCATCAATGCTGATAAGAGAAATGCCCATGGAGGCTTTTAGGCTGTCAACAGCTTACACTTTATCACAGAGCTTAACAAATTTCTTTACATAAAAAAGACAGAAGTCAGATGAATTCACTCCGTCCATCCATCCCAGTGTGTCCTTATGCAATAAAGTTGCACTGCCTTACTCACACCTGCAAAGCATTGTTGCTGCTCCCATTACTTCTCGGCTCATTATGGAGAAGATTGATGGCTTCATCAGCTTCTGCCATTGATCGTCAACTCTGCTAAAAAGGGCACAGCAATATGTTTCCATGAGGTCAATAAAAGCCTGCAAGCTCTCGTTTTTTTCATTTCATTTTTGTTTTAGCTTGCTTATTTCATTTGGAACATTGCTTCAGCATGTTTTTCCCTTCATGCAAAGCGTATTAAAGGAACTTTCTCATTCCCGGTTTGTTACTGCAAGCCTTTGTATGGAATTTCACCTTACGACAGAGAAAATATCGTAACAATTAAGACATCCCTCAAACTGCCAATATATGTGATGACAGCTTTTATTGTTCCATGTTCAAGCACTGACATTATTATATTGTCTGGCGCTGAATGAAGCATATTGAAGTTAGCTGGGATAGTCCGCAGCATACCCCCGCAAGCTTGGTGAGGATAAATGGCATAGAAAATGGATGGATGGACTTTGTAATTATGTTCGAACAGTTATAGTACATGTATCCCAAATGCCTGAATCCTAAGCCACAAGTCCACTGAACGCCCGGCGGCTGCAAGGCATTGCTCTTGCAGAGCAAGTGTTAGCACACCCTGGGTTACTTTGGCCGGGGATACGACCTTGGTGCACCCACCGGCTGATCTGACTTGGAAAGCTAGCATCTTTTCCGGCAAAACTTGACAGTTAACTCGGGTGGCTCAAGCCCCAATCAAGCCGCCACAATCAAGCCACCACTGGCCAACCCTGTCCCCCTTGTGCCCTCACACTTTCCCTCAATCAGCCCCTCACTGAGATGTTTCTGATGCCCTGCCCTTTACTTTTAACTGTACAGTAGACAGCAAGGATCTAGGATGGATGTTTCGGTTACTCCCGCTGTCAACCAACCACGGGACTACCAGTTAATGCTCCCTCAGGCATTTACATTCCTACACACACACTCATACCTGAGAGGTGTGGTGAGTTAATGGGGTGTGGGGTTTGGGTGAACCCCAGAACCCCTGCTATGATCGCCGGGGTTCTGGTGGGCCCTATGGGAGAGCTCAGGCACAATTGGGGGCGCGACTTAAGTGGTAATTAGTTGTTGCATGGTAGTTTTGTAGACCGCCGGCTGGGGTTTTTTAAAGCAGGAAATATGGGAGACTGGGAAACTCTGTTGCTACACAGCGCTGGGGGAGCTGGCTTGGTTTCAGGCTCTGTCTGCCCTCGCTTTTCCCGTTCCTGGAGGCTGTACCACGCATGAAGCCATCCCCTCAAGCTCCACTGTGGGTCTCTTGGTGGGTAGGTCGCAGGGCTGCCGTAGGGGCAGTTTCCTCCTGGGCCCTTGGGAGCTGGGTGGGCTCAAGTGGTCTGGGCTTGGCCCTCTGTGCCCTCCGGAGCATGGAGGCAGCACTGCATCCCCAGGGGGAACTAACAACGGCTCAGAGTGACAAATGAATCAGTCATTATAAGATATAATAATATTAATAATAATAATAAATATACATATATAATAAAAATAATGTTGCAGAATTGGTGTTTGTGACATGTATTTTCTGACTGGGTAGTTTGTAATGTCATAGTAGTGTCAAATTAGTAGTATCAACCTTTTATTGTTTCTAGGTACATTATGCCTTTTTGCGCTATTCTTCCACTTTTGCTGATTTTTGTTTATTTTATTCAACAACAGAAAAAAACAACTACAAGTCACTTGCTGAGCATCAAGGTAGGTTGGATTAAAGTCTATACTGTGCGTTATGCACTTAGTTTCCACATTTCCAATAACTCCATAACTCTGCCGATTCCATATTACTGTATTATTCATTATCATTCACGGTAGCGATACCATTGTTCATCATTATCCATTATTATTATTATTATCATTATAGTAATGACAAAATTGGAGGGGCTGAGCGTGCACACTTTGTTAGAAGAGTCTGTGTGGATGCCCTAAAATATGCAATTTTTCATAGGAGTGTATAGGTATATGTATGTATATATATATATATATATATATATGTATAGGTGTATTTTTATTGGTATACATGTTTGTTAGCTAGATTACTTATTCCTTTTTAATTTGGTATGGGATTTCTTCTGAGTGTTGGACCACATCCAAAGTTAAGTCCAAGACTTTCAAACTCATGGATGGGAGGTATGTAGCAACCCTAAAATTATGCTGATGTGCATGTTGAACAAACAAGGAATGGGGGACTTGTCGTTTAGGAGTCAGTTTTGGGAGCCAATGTTGTTCTGGCATGTTTGCTTGTGTATCATTTCTTGCCATGATAAGTGTGTTGATCAAACACCTCCTTAATAGCTTTAATAGCGTCTGTGCAAACATTTCAGTAGGTAGGGTATTCATTTACTTTAATATCTATCTACACATGAAATTTCATTCAAATATGGTGGTGCGAAAATAACGTCTTTAATACTTTGGTTAGAAAAGTGAACGAGAATGTAGCCTGGACTGGTCGCCAGTCAATCATTCATTCATTTTGTATGCCGCTTATCCTCATTAGGGTCACAGGTATGCTGGAGCCTATCCCATCTGGCTTTGGGCGAGAGGCGGGGTACACCCTGGACTGGTCGCCAGTCAATCGCAAGGCACATATAGACAAAGAAACATTCACACTCACATTCATACCTATGGACAATTTAGAGTCGCCAATTAACCTAACATGCATGTTTTTGGAATGTCGGAGGAAACCGGAGTACCCGGAGAAAACCCACACACGCACAGGAGAACATGCAAACTCCACACAGAGGTGCCCAAAGGAGATTCGAACCCTGAGCCTCCAGATTGTGAGGTCAATGTGCTACCCACTCATCCACTGTGCGGCCCCGCCAGTCAATCACAGAGAATTAATCATTCAATCTGTTAATTCATTTAATGTTAATTCAAGCTGAAGTGTCATTTGCAATTTATTCAAATAAAAAGTGAATGCATTTGCCAATAATTGTTCTGTACCTGTTTGTTTATATCCATAATTAATGTGTACTTGATTCTCAACTGCCACGCATGTTTTTTTCTTTTCAGTGCATACTATAGATATTACAACATTTCTGAAACGGATTAGTTGGAGTTACATTATTTTTTATGGGAAAAACTGATTCAGTTAGTTTCCATTTTGGTTAGAGGCAAATCTTCGAGAATGAATTAATGATGCTAACCAAGGCTTTACTGAATCTTAATACAGTAGATTTGGCAGGTGTGACATTTTCTTATGACAGGCCTCATAAAAAGGCCTGTCTTTTAATTATTATTCAGATGATAATGGAATCTGATAACCGGGTGTCGGGCTTCACCAAACAACACGTGTAGAATTAGGTCAACACATTCATAGCGTACAGGGATGGGACTTAAATAACTGCCTATGCATTTGGGCAGTAATGTACTGTCCAAAGGGCTTGAGAGCTGCAGGCCAATTTGTATTTATTGAGCTCTTCTCTGCGACTGAGAGCATATACACACTAACATCTTGATCGGAGTGCAGAGTCCATTTAAATGCCAAGTGGCACTCAGCCATATTTGTTGCCAGGCACTGAAATATTAAATACAGACAATGTGTGTTTGGACTGGTAATTAATGCAAACGAGCCACAATATTGCAGGTCTGGTCGCACAAACATTGTAGATAAACAGCCGCAGCTATATTTGTATTCTCGTTGTGCTTTAAACTGAATAATTCAGTTTTCCCCTCTGGAGTGGTGCACAGCTAATTAACAAAGAAGCATTTGGTGCCAGGGCCCACTAGTGGATGTGACGCAAACTATGTGAGTGATTCAGCTCCTGCATAAAGCGGGAGGGGGCTATTCGTCTCAGATGTATTGACAGCGACCAAATCCCTGATGCATCACGGCTTGATTAATTGGAGGTGGAAGAAGGATTAGTTAATGAAACAGCAGCCATTAAAAAGCCCCACCCACACTGATGGTGGTGATGCTGACTTCTCCAAACAGGCAACACAAGCATGGCGCTGTTTTCTTACCTGAGCTGTCAAAGTTGATTTTAATGACTCTTCAGGAACTGTCAGCTTGTGCATGTCAAATCTGTCTGTATGTTGCATCCCTGTTGGGAGGGTGAAGGGGTTGGGGGGGGGGCCGTCTTTGCATCCAAGGCACCTTGACTCGCAGTCTGATCAAACCTCTCTCCATCTGCAGTCACTCTCAATTAGCGCTGCTGCTAGGGTGATAAATACATTTGCAACAGCTGCAGGAGCATCTAAATTTCCCCTGAGGGTGAATTCTCCATGAGCCGATGAATCAGAGAAAGTTACGATTTGTGATGTGAGTCTGGTGGATGAGGAGAATGAAGAGAAGAGGCGTTCACATCACTGGTCATCCCCTTGTTTCTGATGGATGAGTAAGGACTGAATGACGATGAATAATTGGGCAACAGTCAGTTGCTAAACTCTCTAAAAGTCACTAGTGAACACACATGCTGTAGATACATCTCTACAAGACAACATCATCATCGCCTGATGTAGTAAGCTTTACAAAGTGTAATACCAAGCTTTGTCCTTCAGCTGTATGAAATGAAGGGATGTGCATGAATGATCTGTTACATACACTCAGAGAACAGTGAGCATGTTGCTCATCTTGTATACTATGTTCCAAGATGGGACCCATTATGTCACGCTCTGCGTTGACATACCTTGGCCACTCCTTCTGGCGGAGCTATGAGAAGTCCCACAGCTGTGGTCAATCATCATCACCACCTTCTTAAGCTCACCTGCAGCGACTGGATGGCACTCGGCTATTCGCATTCCTTGAAGTCACCTCGACGCTCTGCTCTTGAACCCCCACTAGTGTTTCCAGTACGTTCTTTGAGGTGCCATCCAGTCCAAGCCCGAGGTCCACGGCTGTTCGGCTTATAGCTCCGCCAGGAGGCTTCGTGTTCGATGATATATTCCTTGTGCCTTTTCCACGGTGTCAATTCTGTTCATCCCGTTACCTGTGACACCGTCGCCTTTTGTTGGACTTTTAGTCAAGAATTAATAAAGACTGTTTGGACACAGCCCTTGGTTCCTCTGCATCTTGGGATTCCAGAACACGGTCCGACCGCACCGCGTCACACATTATGGCAGGAAGTGGCAGAATTGATTCATTCTATGAAAAGATCAATTTGATATGAGTAGGATTTACTCTCCTTGCTTTGGATCTGTTTTTATTATGTATGAATGAAAAGACAAGGGTGTAATGAATGCAAATTTTCTTTAAACTTCTAATTTTAGTATTTATTACCAATTTAAAATATGTCTGAGAGGTCCCACAACAGAGTATTGGACTACCTAGCCTTAATGCTAGTATTTAGATTACGGTTTTTAGTAAGCCCAATTGGAAATATGCCATTTTGTGTCTGTAGTTTTAATGCTAATGAGCTGTGTGTCTCCAAGAAGCAAGACTGTGCACTACAACTGTCACGTTCTATATTCTTTACTTGTGACAGTTTGGGTTCGTTTTCTTGTGTTGTTAATTTCATGTGTTTTCTGGGCCGTTTCTTAGTTTGGTCACTTAGTTAATAACGAGCACCTGTTCCTTATTTAGTTCCTGGCTATGTTCAGGTGTGCGTGCCAGTAGTTGTCGGTTCATTGTTAGTTTTTCCCTCTTCCCGTATTTTTGTGTGTTGTTTTCTCCGTGTGACGTGACGCTCTTATGTTCCTGCCGCTGCTTTGCAGCACCTCAATTAAAGATTTCTCCAACTTACCTGCCTGACGTCCAGCTCTCTGCATCCGCGGGGTCGCTACACCATGCCGCGCCGAGCAAATCATGACAACAACACTTGATTGATTGAGGATGTGTAGCGAAACTTGTCTGTGCTGTGCTTGAGTTGGGACGACAGTGTCCATGAAGAAGGAGGTTTTCCTTCGTGACCCAATGAAAAGCCACAGTTTCAAAAAGCGAGCACTTCCTCTCAAATTCTCAATAAGTTTCTCACATAAACAGGCTCTAGGGACACATATTACTGTTACAACATTTTTTTCATGATCCTGTTTGTTTTGCTTTCTTCTCTTCTCTTTGCAGTACCCTTTTTTGGAGCTCCTGGGGCGGAGCCACTCATTGCTTAAGACTGTCTTGTGTTCCCAATCGGACCTTTACAGTATAAGCCCTGCATTTGCTGCACTCAGATGCTGGACTGTCTTCTTGTGCCTGTGCCAATTTACAATCCACAATCCTAAAACCTTGTAGTCTTGCCTCTTTGTCTTACTAGTAATTTACTTTTAATATTTTTGGTATTTTAACGATTTATAATTGAACCCCAAAGAAGATGGACATGGCTGTGCCTTCTTGCGACAGATCAGTCTGGCCAGTTATGAATCCCTAGGACCCTGAAACTTTGCGCTTAGCCATCCACAATCAGGGCAGCATGAAATACATGTAGATTAAAGATTATGGAAATTTTGAACAAGGTGTCTGCTTGTGTAGACGCTCTGGGCTATGAGGTTCAGCAGGGCTTGGCTGTTTTCGCTACCACCGGTACTCGCCTGCCCCGACATAATTTCCAACACAACGGTTGGACCTTTTTCTACCGTTTCTAAGTACACAAGCATAATATTCTTCATCCTCCATGCTACTCTGGTGAGCCAAGCACATGTGGACAATTTTTGCATCAATGCTTGTGAGTTTTTGACCAACAATCTCACATTTCATTCTCTAAATCAGTCCAAGACTTCTTTTTTAATTGATCTTTTCCCTGGGCAAGCAGCGACAAGAGTGTTAGCCAAGTTTGGAATACTTGCTGCTGAGAGTGGCAATGGCAAAATCGCCCTCTGTAGAATTTTTCATCAAGGCCTGAGTCACCAGATTAAGAATGAATAGCCACACAAGATGAAACAAAGATGTTTGATGAAATGGTTGCCCCAACTTGACAATCAGCTCAGCGATAGAGAGAGAAAACCTCACTGAAACCTGTAGCCCAGCGATCCAGTCACTCACCTTTCCTAATTCAGCCCTTATAGATTTGTTTTTGGTGCCTGGGTCATCTCCCACGCAACTTGTTGACTGCGCGCCAGTTCCCATACATCTCGGTGGAGGAAAACTCACCCCAGCCAAGAAGGATTCTCGCTGAATGCTTCAGGCTATGCCTGCGGCAAAAGGAATGTTCTCCTCACCAGCTGTCTGCTCAGGCCCACATGGTGTCAGGGCACCAGCTACAGTTCTCAAACCAGTCAGAGGTCATCGATTGTGTCCAACCTGCCGGTGATTCTTCCTGCTCCTCCCAAGTTACTGTCTGACTATTCTGAATCACAGTCCCATTCTCATACACCCAAGAGACACTTTAGGCTGCAACTTTCAGGAACTCTTAGTGGGGCAGCGATTGACGTTAGGATCGAAGCATTTGTCAGTTCAGGTGCTGATGATTGGTTTATGGACTACATTTTATTAAAGGTAATCACTTACTTAGAGTATGTTGCCATTGGACTCCCCTACGGAGCTCCGGACACTGATGGTTGCCTCCTTGTTTCACCAATCTGACACCCTTACCTTAGTGCTGTCTGGTAATCATAGCGAGCGTATCTGCATTTTCATTTTGCCATTAGTTTTGGGCCTCACCTGGCTTCAGATCCATAATCCTCTAAAGATTAGTTATAGCCTGCATTAACGCCTGGAGTTGTTCTCATCACACGTGCTGTTTGCACTCAGCAGTCACTTCTGCTTCCCTTTGTTGCTAAGGCTCATTCAGAATACACTCATTTGCCTACAGTTTCCTCTGATTACCTGCGTCACATGGATTTAGCATCTTCCTCCCTACAGATTTTATGATTGTATTATTATTCTGTTGCCTGGAAGAGTGGAAGACCAAATGTAATACTCCTTTGGGTTTTTTCCAATACCTTGTAATGCATTTTGGGTTTACCAATGCTCACATCGTGTTTCAAAATGATTTCTTTATGACACAATCAAACAATTCTTGTTTGGTTAGATTGATGATATTCTGACGTAGAGATCCTGTTGAACATGTCCAGGATTTGCTCCTGTTTTAAAAAATATATACATTAATGCACCTGTTTTGTATCACAATAGTCATGATCTCCAATTTATTTAGTAGAGGTCGACATTTGAGTGGGACTCATCCTATAGCTGAATTCCCTGGTTGACCAGAGGCTCTGTTCCAGTGCCATATACAGTACTTGTGTCACCTCAGTTCACTGTAAAGGAATTATGATGTTGGTAATCGTGGGGAGTAGAGTCATTGGTCGGAGGGCTCCTCCATCCCTTTCCTGGTCTTCAGGAATCTCAAAAACGTGGCCTACATTAGATCCACCAAACTCCTCAAAACATGCTGGTCCCTCTTCCTCACAAGCTTCAACTTCTACGTTACCTAGAAGCCTGGATTTTGCAATGGCAAACCCGAGGCCCTTTCCATGTTTACAGTTCCCAAGTCTAACGTACCTGTAGCTGAGTTGTGGGAGATAGCACGGAAGGTTGCCAGAGCCAACAAGGACAGTCAGCTAAAAGCTGGGTGTGTTCTCTTGTAGGCCAGATCCAATGTGCTTCAGTTGGGACACTCCTGTAATTCATGCCACACCCACCCGCAATTCCATTGGAGATTCTATGGAATTCATTTCCATCTTTGCCCACAGCAAGTCCAGCCACCAACCGCAAGCGGTGCATTTCATACTCTGCCTGTCCCCTCTTTGTCATTGGTCTTCCTTTATAGGTAACCCTGTCATCCTCAGTGTTACTGATTGTTTTCCAAGTTGGCTTTTTTGTTTTCTCTTTGCAAGCTTCCTTCGTCATTGGAGACAGCTCAACTTCTCGTCAAGCATTTGTTTCATATACAAGGGAGTGCAGAATTATTAGGCAAGTTGTATTTTTGAGGTTTAATTTTATTATTGAACAACAACCATATTCTCAATAAACCCCAAAAAATCATTAATATCAAAGCTGAATATTTTTGGGAGTAGTTTTTAGTTTGTTTTTATTTTTAGCTATTTTAGGAGGATATTCGTGTTTGCAGGTGACAATTACTGTGCATAATTATTAGGCAACTTAACAAAAACAAATATATACCCATTTGAATTATTTATTTTCACCAGTGAAATAAATATAACATCTCAACATTCACAAATATACATTTCTGACATTCAAAAACAAAACAAAAACAAATCAGTGACCAATATAGCTAACTTTCTTTGCAAGGACACTCAAAAGTCTGCCATCCATGTATTCTGTCAGTGTTAAGATCACCATCAACATTGCGTGCAGCAGCACCACAGCCTCCCAGACACTATTCTGAAAGGTGTACTGTTTTCCCTCCTTGTAAATCTCACTTTTGATGATTGATCACAGGTTCTCTATGGGGTTCAGATCAGGGGAACAAGGAGGCCATGTCATTAGTTTTTCTTCTTTTAGACCCTTTCTTGCCAGCCACGCTGTGGAGTACTTGGATGCGAGTGATGGAGCATTGTCCTGCATGAAAATCGTGCTTTTCTTGAAGGATGCAGACGTCTTCCTGTACCATTGCTTGAAGAAGGTGTCTTCCAGAAACTGGCAGTAGGACTGGGAGTTGAGCTTGACTCCATCCTCAACCCGAAAAGGCCTCACAAGCTCATCTTTGATGATACCAGCCCAAACCAGTACTCCACCTCCACCTTGCTGACGTCTGAGTCGGACTGGAGCTCTCTGCCCTTTACCGATCCCGTTTTCTTTTTACAAGCCCATCCATCAAGCCCATCAAGACTCACTCTCATTTCATCAGTCCATAAAAACCTTAGAAAAATCTGTCTTCAGATATTTCTTGGCCCAGTCTTGACGTTTCAGCTTGTCTGTCTTGTTCAGTGGTGGTCGTTTTTCAGCCTTTCTATACCTTGGCCACATGTCTCTGAGTATTGCACACCTTGTGCTTTTGGGCACTACAGTGATGTTGCAGCTCTGAAATATGGCAAAACTGGTGGCAAGTGGCATCTTGGCAGCTGCACGCTTGTCTTTTCTCAGTTCATGGGCAGTTATTTTGCACCTTGGTTTTTCCACACGCTTCTTGCGACCCTGTTGACTATTTTGAATGAAACGCTTGATTGTTCGATGATCACGCTTCAGAAGCTTGGGAATTTTAAGAGTGCTTCATCCCTCTGCAAGATATCTCACTATTTTTGACTTTTCAGAGCCTGTCAAGTCCTTCTTTTGACCCACTTTGCCAAAGGAAAGGAATTTGCCTAATAATTATGCACACCTAATATAGGGTGTTGATGTCATTATACCACACCCCTTCACATTACAGAGATGCACATCATCTAAAATGCTTAATTGGTAGTAGGCTTTCAAGCCTATGCAGCTTGGAGTAAGACAACATGCATAAACAGGATGATGTGGTCAAAATACTCATTTGCCTAATAATTCTGCACTGCCCTGTACTTGATATTCCGTGTGGTGTTGTGTCAGAAAGAGGCCCCCAGTTTGTTGCCCATGTGTGGAAGTTCTTCTTCAGGCCCTTCTGTGCTTCTGCCATTTTGTCTTCTGAATAACATTTTTAGTCCAACAACGAGACAATTTGAGCAAACCAGGACACATTTTTATTGCTACATGGCAAACAAGTTACCAATAGGTGCAGTAGATTCTCGGAAAACAAACACGATCCAGGATTCATGATATGCATGCAGGTAAGGCTGTGCAATTGGGAAGTTAGTTGAAAGGGGTGTGTTCAAAACAGGAGTGTAGCATTCAATCAGTGATCAGTTTTGTGAAAAAACAGGTGTGAATGTGGTGGCCACTATTTAAGGATGAAACCAGCACTTTTTGAACGTACATATCTATTTGAAAGCCAGTGGAAATTCGGTCGTTCAAGACATTGTTCAGAATAACATGGTACTTTAATTAAAAAGTTGATTAGAGAGGGGAAAACTAATGAAGATTTGTTTGGCTGTTCAGCTAAAATCTCCAATCCCTTAAAATGGAGAGCACAACCAGAGACACGTGGCAAAAAACGGAAGACAACTATCAAAATGGATCAAAGAATAAGCAGATTTGTAAAGGCTCAGCCAATGATCAGCTCCAGGATGATCAAAGACAGTCTGGAGATACCTGTTAGTATTGTGACTGTGAGAAGACGTCTGTGTGAAGCTAATTTATTCACAATAATCCGCTGCAAAGTCCCTCTGTTAAGGGATAGGCTCCAGATGGATGGATAGGATATTGCTCAGTTATGTTTGTGCTGTAATGTTCTGTAATTAGGGATGCTCCTGGGAGCAAGCTAGCATCGGCCAATTTCTGCAAAAAAATATGTGATCAGCATATGTATATTGTTTTCAAAGCTGATCACGAAAAACGAATACTGTGTGGAGGCGACATGACAATTCATGTCATGACAACACAGACATGACATGAATCTGCATGATTACTGTGTCACACAGGGTTGACAAAACCCAAATTAACCCGACAAGGAACGCACTTTGTCCCAAATTGTTGTGGGAACACTAAAACCTCAATGGTTTCAGTTTGACAGCTTGACACAGGCTACGTCAATCGAGCCTTGTCAAACCCAATGTGTTATTTAGTGTATACAGTTTACTGTATGACAGAATACCTGCATGTATAAAAACATTCTCTGGGCTTTTCCTAAATACACGAAACATTGTGTTTTGATCACAATGTTAAGGAAAGAACGTTCATAAGAGTTTATTATTTATTACATTTAAAGGTATGAAAATAGCTATCACTCAATATATATTCAATATATATTGGTATGTTTTGAATATTCAAAACATACCATCAAAATGTTTGGAAAGAGGAGGACTTGTCTTGACAAGTGTTTAATTATAAATGCAAGAGCCAAGGGTGCAACGCAGGACCAGTGTTAAGGCTAATGATCTGGCAAGAATGTCTCCACAGGCAGAAATAACTGGACAGCAGGGTGTCCTGACCCACTGTGCATAAGCACAGACACACACATACTAAGACATGAATAAAACTCTGAGCTTCATTAGTGGTGTCCACCTGCCAAACCCGGCTCATGCAAACACCTGTGTTGCACAAATAGTTGTAATTTGGCACTAGAAATATCATTTCAACCCATATACTGTGAGTATTGAAAAATTGACAAAATGACGGAATGATATATTTGTAACAGGTACCGTGTGACTTTCGCTTTTGTAAAAATACCCCAATGAGATATTTGTCACATACAGGATTTCATGGAGGATTTTTGTTGTACATCAGAGTGGATCTCATCATATAGAGTAATTTGTCACCAACCTTTTTGAAACCAAGATCCCTGGTCTTGGCTTTGAACCTGGGCAAGATCCAACCAATGTTGGATATTTATATTCATTTATTTTGTAGAAGGTAATGTAAAAAAGTGCCCTTAAACTGCAGCTCAAAATTTTTTTTGAAGGTTGACGTCTATGGAGTTATATTTGTGCCTTAATTTTGAGGTAGCAAAGAAAGATTTTGAGCCATGTTAATGTGTATAACTGTTGTTGTGTGCAAATGCACATCAATGTGCTGTCACTCACTCTCTCTCACTCGCTTAACCGCTGCATGTTTGAGCGGCAAGGCAATCCGGTGTGCATGCGCAGGTACAGGGCAGGCCAGGTTTTCAGGACTTCTTGGCTGGGGCATGCAGGTTGCGTGCCTGGACATCAATAAGGCGTATGGGCATGTTCAGTGGTCAACCCTGGTCGCTCTCCGGGAGGGGACGATACTGATAATAACATTAAATTCTTTCCAAGTTTTTTTCTAATATTCTCACAATCAACTGGCAATGTCCCAAGATAGACCAACAGCCCGTGATTGACGGGTTGGTGACCCCTGAGGATTTTTTTTAAATTTTGCTTTTGTTTTTTTATTATTTTTTTATACACAATCTTTAGGTGAAACATGACCACACATGTCTTTCCTTTTTCTGTGTGTTCTTAAGAGAGAAAACAAATTAGCATGAGGAAGCTAAAAATGCATATATCGGGACACACTTATTTAGACTTTCGAGCCCTAAAAAAACTAACAAAATGCCAAGAGTGTTGCATTTACATAACAAACCTGTATATTAACCAAGCTCTCTAGGTTATAAATCATGCCTCACACCTGTATTGTAAGGTTGTGGCAATAAACCAGAAAGTTAGTAAATTTTGAGATTCAGACTGAAGCAGTGGATACTGGCTCTCAACTTAGACAACATCGCTATAAAGACTTAACAAGATGCTTGTTTGCGCTCAGCATTTTTACTTGAGGCCTATGATAAATTTAGCAGCTCAACTGGAAGCACAAGTCTTATGCTGAGAGATACAGTCACCAGTTGGCATGCCAATGAGAGTGGACAATGTTACTGTTATTTTGTCTAAGAAACATTTAGAACTGGTGCTACATGATAACGCTATGAGAATGCCTTAGTGTTTCACAATAGCTGGCCAAGAACATTTTTTCCTGCCTGTGGGGAGGGTGCGTCTTACCTGAGCACCTGATGCTCATCCTAAATATATTCAGTCTGTAAAAGATAAGGTTGTGGATCCTCATTTGTCCTAAAGCACGGGCTGCGGCTCTCATAAAGTCTGCTATGATGTGGTGTCCGACAGGGGTCCTAGGTTGTCTGCAGCAACTATCCGCAATCCAATTGAAAGTCAGTGTGGGCCAATCATAATTTGGGGGCTGCCTTGAGGTGTGTGTGTCACCAGTGTGCTTCTTTAAGGTCCAGCTACCTTCCCTGGGTGGAGTATGCCCAAAACACCCCCATCTGCTGTTGGACAGGCCTGTCCCCTTTCCATGTGGTTCATGGCTTCCAGCCTCCCGTCCTTCCCTCCCAGAAAGCAGGCTACACAGTCTCCTATTTAGCCGCCTATCTTCTCCGGGCCCACCATGTTTGGCGCAATACCAGAACCGCAATTGCTCATCCTGCCAGGAGCGACCAGAGAATGGCTCACCATCACCTCACGCCGGCCCGCGATTACAAGCCCCATCAGAGGGTGCGGTTGTCGTCCTGGGACATTTCCCTCGGGGGGGGAGTGAGTCAAGAAAACTGGAACCTAGATTCATCGGTGGGAGCAGATGGTCAAACTCCTAGTGTCTCTTAAACGTCATCCTGTGTTCCATGTGTCCCGCCTCAAGACAGTGGCTCCCTGTGTCCTTAATCCCCGATCAGTGATGGGCGGCACGAGCACTGAAAAAAAAAGAAAAAGATCTCCGGGGTGGAGTGGGGAGCGCTCAGAAGGGGTCTCCCCAGGGGAGTAATCCGATGTAGAGCCGCTACTGCCCCGCGTAGCAGGTATAGGACCATTCTGCACTCACTGTCAAAACCATCCTGGAGGCCAGAAGGGCACTCCCTTTTTGCAGTTTATCCTGACTTGGGCCTTTTCGGGTTAGAAGCTTGATCAGTTCCATGAATGAAGAGCCTGTTTGGCATGTTGTTGTTATGCGCTGTTTTATGTTCCAGTGCTAAATATATGTGTGATAAGCACAGAATTTGTGTCATTTGACAGCACATAGACATTAAACTGCAAGTAGGTTAACCATAATTATTAATGAACACAAATCAAATTCAGTAATAGTATATGGAGGGCCCCCCTTTGGTGGAAAGTTGCGCCCGATTGTGGAAAATGTGGGAAAAAAATGTATATACAGAAGATCTTTGAGTATTTAAAAGTGTGCAAAGTGCTCACAAAGTGCCACTCACATATAGAGGATCTTTAACAAACATTTTTGCAAAAAGAGCCATGCGAGTGTTGCAACTCTGAGCCAGAAGGTTAAAATAATTATTATTAATTACGCCGTGCTCACTAATATTTGTGTTAGTTTTTTTTTTTTTTTTTTTACAGACACCACTTCCCTTTTTTTTTTTTTTTTTTTTTGGTGAAGCCAGCGAGAGCGAGAGGCTTTTTTTTATTTTTATAAAGGCGCCTTCGGAGGAGGTACGGCATACGTCCGCTCTCAACCAATGGGAACAACTGTAGCGTGAGTGGGGCGGGTGTAACGAACAAGCAGGTTAGAGTGCCGTGTGCGTTGAGGCAGCTTGCAGCGGAGTAACAGTAAATCAGACCGAGCAGCTTCTGAAGCTCCAGCAGTGAAACTGTAAACCTTCTTGCTTGTATTTTTGGCTGCTGACAGGACTGAGATCACTGCGGTCGCCTTTTCTCGGCGAGACTCAAGAGGTGTTCGGCGAGAGAGCGGCGACAACAACAACAACAGCAGCAGTTGCTGGGTTAAGGACCGTTTTCCGCCTACTTTTCCTGCTAATATCTCAATATTATATCACACTGGACATGTCCGAAAATAAGCCGAACGACGAGCCGAAGTTATCCACGACGGACAGGGTGGTGAAATGTGAGTACATTCTGCTTGTTCTTCTTCTTATTATTATTATTGTTATTATTATTATTATTTTTGCGAAGATATTTCACAGCCGACGATGGTTGGCTAGCTATGGAGGAAGAAGGGTGTTAGCCGGAGCGGTGACAGCGACTCTAGACGAGGAAGTGAGGGTTACTCCACTTTGTAGAGCCGAACAAGAATTGGCCTCTACACGAGTCTGCAGCTAAACGCCTTTTCTCTCCTTTTCATGCATTGCATGAGCGATGCACGGTGATTTGCAGGGTCCACACCTTACGAGCAATTTCCCATATTTTGCATGCGCCACCAAATAGTTTTTACTAGGGGGCTTCTTTTTTTCCCACCCCCTCCTCCATTGCATAATACTACTTGATGACGCCTATTTGTGTTGTATTTGTGTTATTGTACACAGCTCTGCCTTCACACTTTCCGCTTTTGCAATCCGGCATAAGAATGCAATAAATGTCCAAATCAACCAGACAAAGCATTGCGCACAAGTCAATGACAAGGATTATTCCCCTCCCCTTCTTCTTTTTGGCCTTGTTTTTAGGGATAAAGTGAGTGCCAGAGTTTGTTGATGTGAGCTGACTGGATTTATTCCAGTACTAGTTGCAACCTCTCCTCCTCAAATTGGGCACATAGTGCAATGTTGTAATTCTTGTAAAAAAAACAAAAACAATTTTAAATACTGTATTGTAACACATTTTTAAGATGTACTGTAAAAGACACACGATATGCCATAATGACAATTCAGTACATAGCTAGGTTTTAAAAAGGTCACAATTTGATTCATTTCGGGTACAGTAAGGAAACCCAAATGCTACCAATAAATTGATTACCTTTTGTGTAAGTAACCTTTGTTATTTTTCTCACCAAACTTAAACGGCAGCTTGTTAGCCTCATTTGTGGCTTGTCTGCAATGTCAAGACCGTACGGTCAATGCAGGACCATAAACCTACCTTTAGGTACCAAATGGTCCCTCTCATTAAAGTGTAATAACAATGTAGTGAATTTTAACATTTTTCCCACTATGACAGCATCAAGTCTTAGACCAGATCTAATCATGGATACAGCATACATTTTCCAACACAAACACATGCGAGCACGTGAGTGATAGAATGACTGTAATATCTCAGCCCAACCGGTCGAGACAGACGGCCGCCCCACAGAGGTTCTGTTTAAGGTTTCTTCCCCAGAGGGAGTATTTCCTTGTCTCTGTTGCCAAGTGTTTGTTCATGTGGGGTTTCATTTGGCTCTTTATGACTTTCATGTGTAAAGTCCCATGAGATAACTGCTGTTGTGATTTGGCACTATACAAATACATTTGAATTTAATGCAATTGCTCCTCCCCAGTTGTTAGTGGGGTTCCGATCACGGTTTTATGCTGCCCATTCCAATACTCATCATTCGTGAGTGAGATCATCTGACACTGATACAGATCATGCGGATTAACTGTACATTTTTTTATGTATTTATGATGAGTGCTATCGTCAGTGGAACTATATAGGGAAAATTTCAAACAATTCCAATGGGGCCCAAAAATAGGTACTTTTTTTTTCCATTGGGGCCCAGAATTCCTGTCTTCTGCACCCCTGCTATTGGCTTTATGATCTGAAAAAAGGAAACATTAAATATTCCTTTTTAAACAAAAACTTGTTTTACTTAAAAACTCAGCATGTACTGGGCCTTCATTTGAGAGAGCAGTCTGCAAAATCGGTGTGAAATCGGGTGTCTTCCAGCACTGGGAAAGGTTGGTCATCTAGCCTGATGAACTCAATTATTTTGGGTTTATTTGCTTAGCCTGTCATTTTGGCTGCATTGGCTGCTGTTTGATGCTGCACCATGTGCATCAAACACACACCATACACTGTCAAACATTGTTCTTTAAACACCGTATTAAAGCAAAACTTTTCTCTCAATTGTGGTGAAGCATTTTACAATGCCCAATGACGACGTGCACATTCTTAGTGAAAAAAGACAAGAAGCACGTTTATTTTTGCACCCAGCTTAGCCGCGAAGAGACAGTCACACACACACACACATCACATCCTTCCGTCCTTCAAAATAAGAACGGCGATTGACACATGTCGTCAAACTTAAACAAAATAAGCGTGTCATAAATTTTACATATGCAGTTGTTTTTGCATGAGTGACTACAGCTTCCTTGACCACAAGCGTGGGCATTACAGTTTGTTGAAGATTTTGTAGCTAGTGTGTGCAGATCGTTCCTTTCATTCATTTTTTTTTTTATACCGCTTATCCTCATCGATGCAATACAATTCATTAAACAAGTTAGCCAGGCTACCAGTCTAAATTGTCCATTGATGTATTGCATCATTAAATGTAAGTTGTTTTTTTTCCATTTAAGTAACAAACATTTGATCACTAACCCAAAAATCACACACACTATGCCGGTAAAAATAGTGTAAAATAAAAAAAAACTCAATTAAAAAACTGAGTTTGGGAAAACTAATTTTATAGACCCCATGCCATGTTTTGATCAAATAAATTGGTGGAACGACTTCAAATAATCCATAAAGCCAAAATTTGCGGCGTTCTTGCTCAAGTAAAGCCTAGACTAGGGCTGCCTAGACAGACTAGTGTTTGTCCCACCTTTGTCAATGAGCATGAACTGATGAAACCTGCTCAGATGAGAAGTGAAGCATCTTCTAAGACAACCTGAACAGTCCAGTTCTATTTCATGAGAATCACCTTTTTACAGAACAAATCAATCAAAAGACTCCACAAAATAATCCACAAAGACCACCTGATTTTTTTTTTCAGTGGGGAAACAACATTGATTTTGATGCATTATTATTTTTGGAGCAAATTAGATTTTATTACAAAAGACTAGTGTCCTTTATCCTCTGATTAAAGTTTTTAAACCTCCGACATGGTTGTATATACATGTTATGACAAGTCTCTAAAACGTAATATAGATTTTTTTTCGCTTTTGCCAAATCAAATCTTGGTGGACCTAACCATCTTTTTAATGAAATATTTTTTAATTGTGTCCTGCAAATACAAAATCTATTGTCAGAGTGGTTATAATGAAGGTCATATTGGTTCCAAGAGTAAAGAGTGTTAACGCCTCGCATCAGAGAGGATCATGACATTTTAAGGATAACCATTAAATAAACAAAACCTGGCCAACTTTTGTATGTTTAGCCTTACAACCGACCACCACAGGGTAGAATTGGTGATTGGTGAAGGTGGGCCGTCACATTGTCTCCTAGTAAATATTTCAGAAGATCATGCCCCTCCAGTCTCTACCAACTTGAAGGCTAATTAAAAATAGACATGACAAGTGTGGCTTTTGAGGCCACTATTGCACGTGTCACATAGCTCTTGTTTTCCGCTTTATTGGTCCACATCCACTCTAGTCTCATTTACACACACATAGTATATTAGTGACGGCTGTCAGGGAGGTACCCGGTCATGTTTGGCATCATGCGTCCATATTATGACAACAGGAGCGCTTTTCTTTTTGTGTACAAAGCAGCTCTCCAAAATAACTCTTTGCTAACGGTGTGAAGTCATTTGTTTTGCACTGTTTGTTTGGCCCTGCTACACGGTGTTACTCCAGTCCATTCACTTTTCCTCACCATCATTCCACTCCAAAAAATGCTGGGGCACCGTGCACCTGCATCATGACAGAATTTACAATTAGCAGCTGTACTGGAAGGATTTTTGAATAGTTTTGCACCTTATTCTTGGTGGAATTGCTCAAGATGTATTATTCACAGTGAGGTGGAGCACAGGAAACTCCCCGACTTGACCTTTCCTATATTTGTAGTAGGTCCCTATGAAATCAGTTTTTTTTCCAAATTCCGTATTTTCCCTTTAAAGTTTTTAGAATTCTGCTCTTTTTAAACATTTTACCACCATTGAGTGTGTACTTTTTGGGTTAATGAATAAAATGTCCATTCATTAAATGCAAAAATCCTTACATTTAGTGATGCAATACATCATTGAACAGTCCACCTTTTACACATACGCATTTTGAAGGGGTTTGTGAGATTTTGTTGGTCTTTTTTGGACATAAGATTGGTGATGGAGCTTCTGGATTAACCACATGGTGATAGAAAGTGCTTGGAAAAGTTATTGGTATGGAACGTTATTGTACAGGAATAGTGTCTGTCGCAACCACAGAAGACCAATCAAACCTTTAGTAGTTGTGCTACATATTGTTTTGCTAGCAGACCAGTTAAAAAAAATCAAGTTCCAATAAAACTGGATATGTAAAAAGAATGGTACATATTCCTGACAATCGTAGCCATGCTCCAAATAGCAGTTATGGTGTTTCCTTGTCAGTATAGCTATGACGATGGTCCTTCAGATCCCCCAGTGGTGCATCGGGTCCGCATCAGGACACCGGGGGATGGATCACACGTGACATTTAGACTGAAGCCTGTCCACTTTTGGTTGAAAAAATGTTGTATCCATACTGTGCTGGATTTGTAAACAGTTGCATCCAGGCGGGAACAAAGCACTGAGTGAAAACGATGTAATACACAAGAACACCTACGAGTGGCACTTTAAACAAACACAGGCGGCAGCACGTGACACACCAAACCAGAGAAGAAGAAAGAATGCATGCTCAAAAGTCTGACTAGACTTAGGACAAGTGGAATGACTTCTGAGAATTGTTATGGAGTATAAGACACTTTGTTAACACTTCCACTCTGGAAGTCGTTTTAACAAAATTAACCGGGTTAGGTCACCCAAAAGCCGTTCCCGTGCAGATGAGGCTGAAATGGTAAATTGCTTTTCTATTTTGACCTGAAATTGTTTCCATGTGGCTAGCCCCTCAGTCGTGCTTTGGTTGGAGAGATGATTGTAATGACGTTCTACCTACAATTTGCAATTGCCTTTAGCATTCATCATCTAACGTTATTTATGTGACTAAAAATAGCTTCAGGAGGTTTTATTAATAGTCCCTTTAAGCACCACTATAACAAGGAGAGTAGTGGAATTGAATTTGTTTGTTGAAGATTTGCTGCTATTGATCCCTCCCTGATTAATTTATGCACTTTTGTCTGGTACATTTTAATCAGCCTGAGTGTCTTGGCAGCAGAGGAAACAAGATATTAGTAAAGTATTGTTATTGTGCTATAGCAAGGATTTAAGCACCTTCCTCTTTTAATTGTGAAAAGGACGCTCTTCATTAAATGCAAACAAAGCAGGCTTTTAAATCAAATGGTGATCAATAGCACTTCTGTTAGATTCAGTCGGTGTATTTCCAGTATGAGTATCTGGACTTTCACTGATGATTAAACTGCAAGAAATGAACTGTTTCTGTTGTAAACAACCATATAGACATGCAGTTTGAAATTGTTTTTGCCTATGTTACAGAGGGTGTCCTCCTGTTTTGTTATGCTTGGACATGTTATTTTAAACTTGACGAAAGTCAACATTTGGCGCTCATTAGATTTAAACAGGAATTAGGCTCTGTTGCGGATTTAGGGCACAGCAAAGCAACGGATTTGGACAGATTAAGCTCCATATAGGAGGATAAAGGCAGATCGGCTCAGAAGGTTGTAATCTGACTCCATGGATTAGTTGTTGCTACTGCTAATTCACGTGAAAAAAATAAATATTGTTGGGTGTCAATAAACGCATCAGGTGGAGGGAAACCTTTGGATTGATGGAGTTTATGTGTGTGGAGGGTGATGCTATAATGGCCCATGTAATGTAGACAGTCACTTTTTAATAGCATTATGTGTGTCTCAAGGATGTTTATGAACACCAAATGTGCAAAAAATCTGTCATTTCCCTTGCTGGCTCCATTCTGAGAGAAGAGACACTCAAAATAGTCATCTTTGAAGTTGCATGTTTTCACAACATCATGAAGGCAAAACCTCAGACCTCATGAACCTCTTGATCCCAGCTGTGATTGGGTGAGAGGCAGGGTGCACCCTGGACTGGTCACCAGCCAACTGCAGAGCATATAGAGAGAAACAATTCACACTCACACCAATCAACACTTTAGTGTCTGAACAGCACACTTCTTATTCACAATTGTGGGACTTCTCCAACTTAAATGTCCAACCCAGAGTGGCATAAGCAGCCCTCAGTAGCTGGGAGACACCATGACACCGTGAGCAGCAAAAGCCATTAAGAACAGAGATGAGAGTCATGTATTATTTGATGCCTCTTTTGAAGCTGCCACACAGTCAATACAGTCAGCATCTATAACATATACAGAGCCAATGTACACGTATGGGGCAAGTGGGGGAGGAGAACCTAGTGAAGGCGGACAAAACGGGTTCTCTTTGTAATAAATCTGCATTCTCCTCACTTTACAGAGCGCACCAAGGAAGTAGGTTAATGGAATTGTATGGATTTTAACACCTTGTGCGACTAAGCCACATGAGCTAGATAGGTCAGCACCACTTGCGCAAGGTATCAATGCAACAATATCTAATATTATATATATATTCAAATTCAAAATATGATTAATAACCAATTGCGAATTCTGTCAGAAATATGCCAATTTTTGCTGTATTTTGTTAACAGAAAGATAAATGACAGGACAGAATCATGTACATTTGTATGTATTAACAGCCCCAAATTAACTGAAAATTTAAATCAAGCTGAAATTTACCACACGTCTGAAAATCGATTTCGTATTCTCATTTTGCGTGTATTTCTTGGGATTTCCTAGCATACCTAAATGCAGCAAATTGTTACACAGTGAGTTTGAACACATCTTCACGTGAACAGTGCTTGGCCACCACAAAGAGCGCAATGCTAGTTAGGTCCTGCTCTGGCCAGCACAAAGCGGAGATAGTTGGAGAAACCAATATGGTAGGGCTGCAAATCTCAGGGCACGTCACGACACACTATGTTTCGCGATACATGACTCACGATAACAATAATATCTTGATACGGCAATAGGGCATTGCCGACATGTAAAATGGTGACTCAACTCACCGAAAAGTAGCGGTGAAAGAAGTCTATCGCAGCTTTATTTTTATAATAAAAAGGAGACACGGTGAGAGCCTATTTATAGTCCATTGTAGGATTAAATTGCTGTAGTTTTACATAATGATATTTCATCACATTGCTATTACAGACCTGGTCAAAATCTTAAGTTGAAAAATTGCTAGAATTTACCTTTTGCACATTTGGATCTTAATGAGGTTTTAAGTAGAGCCACAATATGCAAAAGTAAGAAAGGGGAGTGTGAGAAAAGCACTTTGAAAAAGTAATTTATTGAAAACAACAATTAAAGTGAAATAGGCTGTTTATCAGCTGATCAAAAGTTTAAGACCATCGCTCAAAAAACAATTAGAAACTCTCCAAACCAGAAAGAAAATGTTCTCAGTAGGACTCAGTAATGAATAGCTCCACTGTTCTTGTTAATCACTTCAAAAATTGGTTTGGGCATGCTTGATGGGAGTATTTCCAGGAAGTTAGTGGGAACATTGCTCCAAGTGGTGAAGATGGCTTCACAAAGGGCATCAACTGTCTGGAACTGATGGCCATTTTTATAAACTTTTTTTGCCATCCATCCCCAAATGTTCTCAATGGGATTTAAATCAGGGATGCAGGATAGTCCAAAAGAGTTATTCTCCCTGAAGAAGTCCTTTGTCAAGTGAGCATTGTGAACTGCACCGTTGTCCTGTTGAAAAACCCAATTGTTACCACACAGACGAGGGCCCTCAGTCATGTGGAATGCCCGCTGCAACATCTGCACGTAACCAGCCGCTGTCTGCCAACCCTGCATCACCTGAAGTTCCTGTGTTCCACTGAATGAAAAAGCAGGCCAGATCATGATGGACCCCCCTCCACTTTGCCGGGTAGAAAACAAGGTGGGATCTCCTTGTCATGCCAGTAACTTTGAAAGCCATCTGGACCATCAAGGTTAAAATTTTTTCCATCAGAGAATGCAACTTTTTTCCACCTTTCAATGTCCCATGTTTGTTGCTCCCTTGCAAAGTGTAAACGGCGGATGGTTCACAATGAGACGCAAAGCCCACCTGGAACTTCAAAAGCTAGCTTTTGAGCGCCTCTTCTCTCCAAAGTGGAGCAAGCAGTGAAGGAGATGGTAGATTTTTCTCATGTTTGGTGCCATAATCAGGGGTATGTTACTGTTGCAACCATTAGTCACTTTACTTTGTCACTTTATTATAAGTAACTTTTAAAACTAAACTACACCTGGGGCATTTACAATTTTAGCACTTTAAAAGAATGCTAATTATGTACATCAAGCGCGACACAGCAGGCTGAACATTTCCTGTGATGGAATTAGGTCAGTATGTCACCCTGCCTTGTTCCCGATAGCTAGTGCTAGTGCCAAAAAGACAAATGTTACTCTTAAGCATGGGGAATCTTAACGTACACATAAATTGCCACACCTTTTGAGTGGCCTGGCTGTTTACGTAACTCACAGAACAAATGCACACACGCGCACATAGTTGTGTGGCCATTCTGCATTTTTGTGCTTAATGAGAAACTGCTCACAAAAATGCTTGGAATGTCAGAATGAAACCTCTCCACGGTAAGGTTTTACTCGGGGCTAAACCACCGCTGTGCACACACACTAAGACTCAGGTTTCTCCTCCTTTTCTGCCCTTATTATTGGATGGAGATTCCATGTGGTGAAAACCCACCTGTAGGCTTTTTCTATGGTGAGCAGAACAGGGGCAAGCCTCAGCATGCAAGTTGTTGTGAAGCACTGATAATGAAAATGCTCATTTCCGAAAGCAGAGAACGGGAATGTTGGATTAGCTGGCACATGTCCCTGTTTTACAATGTTACGGCGTTTCCTAGTTATGAACGCACATTCGTGAATTATTAATACTGTACAAAAAAACTAGTTATGTGTGTGTTGCAGATGATTAAGAAAGAAGAGTAAGCCATAGATGAACATTGCTACACTGAAGAAAAACAATGTTAGTTTTGTTCCTTTTAGAGCTGTCAAAAATTATGAGTTAAAATAATTTATTTAATTGATTAAGTTAAAATGTTTTGCCGAAATAATGCATGGGCTTTGCAAGCAATATCTCTTTTATGACGGCAGACATTGTCACATCCACAAAGTCACACAGAGACTGACGCTCTTGATAATTTTTTATTCTGACCGGAACACTTTGACTGCAGTGCAATTCTATCACCATGTACAGTGGAACATTGGTTATTGTCCACCCTGGTTAGCGTGTTTTTCGGTTAACGTCAAAAGTGTACAATTTTGTGCCACAATTTTTGAAGATGTTAAAGTGTAGAAAAGTTACAACACAAACAAATACATATACTACATTTGACAGTGTAGTTGTCCCCCGCTCCCTCTCTCGAGTATTTTCAAGAACTCAATTATTAGTAAATGGTTGCTATTTCGTGGCCGTATGTCAACTGAAACTCAACTCTGAATCATTGGTGTCACTTCCTGCCCACACGTCCGCAAGACATTCATTATAACACAAATGAGCACAAGTTTTTACTAATGTATTAAGAGGGTAATATATTAATTGGCCATTGGCAGCCGTTGGCCTCTGCCAAGGCTGCCCTTTTGTCACCGATTCAGTTCATAATCTTCATGGACAGAATTTCTAGGCGCAGTCAAGGCGTTGAGGGAGTCCAGCTTGGTGACCTTAGGATATCGTCTCTGCTATTTGCAGACGATGTGGTCCTTATGGCCTCATCACCTTCGTAGGGTGGCTGGACTCACCCTATGAGAAAGGGTGAGGAGCTCGGCCATCCGGGAGGAGCTCGGAGTAGAGCCGCTGCTCCTTCACATCGAGAGGAGCCAGTTGAGGTGGCTCGGGCATCTCGTCCGGATGCCTCCCAGGCGCCTCCCTGGTGAGGTGTTTCGGGCATGGCCAGCCGGGAGAAGGCCCCGGGGAAGACCTAGGACACGCTGGAGGGACTATGTCTAACAGCTGGCCTGGGAACGCCTTGGTGTCCTCCGAGACCGGAGGACCGGAGGACGCCAGAGACCGGGAAGTCTGGACTTCCCTACTGAAACTGCTGCCCCCGCGACCCGGACATGGATAAGTGGAAGAAAATGGAATGGAATGGAATATATTAATTGGTAGGTTTTTTTTAAATTTTTTATTCACAACCAAAGTGTTTCGATGTTTTTGCCAAAGAAAATGGCAACTTTTGAGTGCAGCCAGCAAACCTCTAGCATTTCTTCCCTTTCAGGCTGTTAAATTAGCCATATTGGCTGTCTGTGCAGTGCACGGAGCTCTTTAAGAATCCCCATTTACCCTAGGGTGTAGCACCGCATTGTAACGTAGGTTTGCTTTGGAGAAGCCTTAGGCATGGAGGACGGGACGGCGCCTTTTCAAACACGTTGCTGTGGTGGTTTCTTGCCAACCAGCAGCAAGATGTTGTGCAGTGTGTTGAATGTATTATGACGTATTTCAACGAGCCTTTTGCGCTTTAAAGACCTCGAGGGGACGTGTCGGACTTGAAGGAATTTAGTGTTAAAGCAACTTCCTGGTCTTGTATAGGAGTGTAAACACACCTACATCTCTCAGCAACTTAGGTAATGCATTACTCGCCATGCTTCACTTCACATTTCAGAGACGTTTGACTGGTTTGATTTTTAATCTGCTAATTGGATGTGGGGCTGTGATGGCGATTAGATGCTGCTGCAAATATTTTGTATATTGTATGTCTTGCAGCCATTGAGTAGTTATTATAAGCTGTGTTATGTGTTTTTCCTCCCTCCATATTCTTCGTTTGAAATGACAACCTGAGGGAGGAGTTTCTTTCAGGTGTTGCAAGCTAACCAACCACATTGTGCAGACATGAGAGAAACTCCAGCTATACAAATACAGCTGGAAGTGAGTGGAAGCCTCAAGGTTTATTTACATTCGTTGGCACTTGTTGATCGCAGGTTGTAAGATGACTGATAATCATGTTTCCTCATGCTGCTGGTGCTTTTTCAATTGTAAAAAGTAAAAAAACAAACAAACAAACAAAAAAAAACAGGAAACGCATCCCAAATTAATGCTTTTATGCTCTGTTAGGTTTGTGTGCGTCTTATGTAACAGTTGTTGGGACATTGAAGTTTAAGTTTAGAGCAGTGATACTCAAGTGGGGGATCGCGGACAGCTTGTCTCATGTGGGGGTTTTGACAGGGTTTTTTATTTTTGTGTGCAGCAGTTCATGAGTAGAAGGTTAGCCTACACAAACAAATATTAATATCTTTTTTGTCCATAGTTAACTCATAATTATTGATTATAATAATTGATTATTGTTAGTATTCATAATAAGTAGGGGCCCTGCGATTGACTAGCGACCAGTCCAAGGTGTACCGGAGTGGGGTCTCCCATGCACACATAGACTTTTCTACTGTATTTATACCCTTCCTATATCACCTCCTATTTGTCCCAAAGGCTGATACTATGTGGAAAAGAGAATAAAGTCCAACCTGAACTGTAAATAAAATACACAGTTTATTCTGTAACTTTTTGCAATGAAACTCTGTGAGTGACAGGTGACAACAAGCAGTAACAACAAATAACACAATGACAAACACTGTCCGGCCAATGATAAGATTCGTTTAAAAAAATGTTTACTTTATTTTAACTTGTGCAGCCAGTCAACTCATTAACATTGTGTAACATAGTACATGTCACTCTTTTACGGGTTAGCGTATAGCTAACAGGAAAGCTGCAGGCTGCTTGCTAACCCAAAGGCCTGTCACGCATGCTGTTGCCGTGCTGCAGTGGGGGTGGAGCTCGTCAGTAAGCCTGGATAAAAGAGGAAGGTGTGTTCATTACAGATCGACCAATGTACGTTATTCAGGACCCATACCAATTATTAGTAGTTATAGTGGCCGATAACAGATATTTAAGGCTCATACTCATTTGCAGTAAAAGTGTAAAAATTAGCATAAAAAGGTTGAATAATGCTATGAACTTTAACAAAATAGCCAAGTTTTAAATAGATTTCTCAATATCAGCCTGTTGAATTTAAATAAAGGCTTAAGCATTTATACGTCATAATTCCAAATATTGTACTGTAAAATATTGTACACGTTTGACTTTCAGTACATCTCTGAGCTCTGCCATGTAAAGAAATACGTGGACAACACGGCCATCGTGGGATGTATCCGGAATGGACGGGATGGAACTGATCCAGGACTTTGTCAACTGGTGCGACGCAAACCACCTATACCTCAACACCACCAAGACCAGGGAGATGGTGGTGGACTTAAGAAGAAACTGGACACACCCAGAACCTGTTCTCATTAAAGGTGACCTTGTGGAGATGGTTCACACCTACAAATACCTGGGAGTGCATCTGGATGACAAACTGGACTGGACTGCCAACACGGATGCTCTGTGCAATCGTCTGTACTTCCTCAAAAGACTGGCATCCTTCAATGTATGCAAGAAGCTGCTAGAGATCTTCTACCAGACTGGTACCTAGTGCCCTCTTGTATGCAGTAGTGTGCTAGGGGAGCATCTTGAAGAAGAAGGACGCCACACGCCTGGAGAAACTGGTGAGGAAGGCAGGCTCTATCATTGGCACTGAGCTGGACAGCCCGACATCTGTGGCAGAGCAAAGGAGCAGAGGAGGCTCCTTTCCATCATGGACAACCAGCATCATCCAATGAACAGCATCATCTCCCAACAGAAGAGCGGTTTCAATGGAAGATTACTATCACTGCCCTACTCCACTGAAAGACTTAGAAGATCATTCCTCCCCCATGCCATGCGGTTTATAAATATAATAATATATTATTTATATAATATATAATGTATATTTTATTCTTCGTCTATTGCTACTCTTTATTCATAAAATAAATGGATTATGTTTGGGTAAATGTAAGTAATTGCTAAACCTATTATATTTCCCGTCTTTAGTGTGAAGCTCAGTTGCTATTACATAAATTCACCAGAAGAGTGTGCTACTCACTAACCACACAAGTCATATTAATGTGAGCCATCTGTTATTTGCTGTTCAATTGTGCTAATTAAAAAAATTCTTAATAGTGATGGGAGAATTTTGAGAGATATTTAATTGTGATGAACTAATGAATCATTTTAAATTAACAAAGCAAGAATCAAGTTTATTTGTAGTTCTAAATGTAATTAAGGTATTTTTACTCACTTTTTAGTCTTTTACGAGGTTATACAACGTGAGCGCAAGCTCATGTTTGGTGGCTAGTAAGAATATCAAAGTTTTTTGCCGATGTTTCCGGTCGTCACCTTGACATGTTTAGTTCAGGAGAGGTTTTAATTCTGCATTTGAAGACTTCATGGGCGTTCAACTTCAGAGAGCCAGCTGCACTGTGCTCAGTGAAAGCACTGTACTAGGACATGATGGTGCTTTCCATCACATCTTAGTACAGTTTGGTCCAAGCTGCTGGTGGTAGGCCATTCAACCTCTCCTGCCCACATGGCGAGAGGAGAGAAGAGGACCAGGCCCACTCGCTCAAAACAAACTTTGCAGAGGCTGAACAGAGCCAGAGTCGTGACGTGTGTGTTATTTTGGAGTTAGAACTCTGCTCACAGTGCTGCTCTGCGTTTGATGTTATGCCGTATTTTCAAGAAAAAGGGTGAAATTTTATTAGTGGCTCATGTTCCTTCATTCTTCCACTCCACCACTTTGCAGTGAAATTTCATTTACACTGACACGCCGTCCATGATAAATAAATATTTTTTTCCTCTGTGAGCCCAAGACGGAGCTGAGTCTGATATTCCCCCGAACCACCCACAACATGTAGCCCACTCACTCTGAGTTGGCCTCCACAGTTGCCAGGCAATCACTGCGCCAACTGATATCTTATCAGTCCGCCACACAGCCGGCCTCCGTTAGCCAGATTGTGTGGAGGTTAGTATGTCCCAGAGCTCCAATTGATTATTCGTTTTTTGCCTGCGTAAGCACCACTGGGGAGTCCTATGTTTCGCTAACCAATTGTTTGATCCCTGATGCTGTCTCATGCCATACCAGAGTGGAATCAGTGAAGCTTGTGGGTGGCATCACCCTCAGGCACTGTATACAGTCAGTGCACATCTTTAAGATTGATGCAGGCATTTCTTCCATCATCTGACTGGTCAGAGGGTGTCTTTACGATATGTTGCTAATTAACTTATCTTTGTGAAATTGTCACGCTATTTTGTGAGCTTAGTCATGTCATGCATTGCTTAAAATAATAATAATGAATTACACTTGTTATGCGCTTTATAAAAACGCTTACACTGAGGTCATCATCATTAATTCACGCCACACTTGGTGATGGTAAGCCACTGTGTAGCGACAGCTGCCCTTGGGCAGACTGACGGAAGGTGAGGCTGCCAGTGTGCGCCATCAAACTCTCCGACCACCACCGACACTCACACCAATTTCATACTAGACAATGTGGGTGAAGAGCCTTGCCTAAGGGCATAAGAAAAGTTTATTTCCTCCCACTGCGGCACCTGCTGAGGTCTCCCATCCAAGTACTGACCAGGCCCTGCCCTGCTTAGCGTCTGAGATCTGACGGGATCAGGCTTTGACAGGCAGGGTGGCCACAAAATACCCAAAATAAGATGTGCAGCAGGAAATTATGGGGTTTATGTATTGGTTTGTTTAAGTAACTCTTCTCTCCCAATCTGCTACTGTCAAAAAGTTGAAAAATTGGCAGAACATGCCCCTGATACTGTGTTGAGTGTCTGGCTATGTTGTACAATGTGGGCTATGATGCCCAATTCAGATTTTATTTTTACGTAGTTCTTCACGTTACCAAAATGTGAGACTATTTTAGACTAAATGACGTGGATGCGCAGAAGCACGACATTGCTCGCATTTCCGTGTGTTTACGGAAGTAATGATTGCTGTGCTCCAGTGATGTGCGATTCCATTGATTTCATTTCTGATTGTATTTTGGATAAAATTCACGCAGGTATTGGCGATACCAATTCAATCCCATGTGCAAATTCACCTAATGTGTCTGTTAAATTTTAAATTTTAAACATAGTGTACAGTATTTCAAACCATAGCATAAAGAATATATCATAGTCATGTATTGATTTATATGAAACCCTGAAGTATATTGAGGTATTGGGATTCGGCTTTAGAGCATTAAGCACCGGTATGAGAGATATTGACATTTCAGTATCGATTACATTACTAGCATGCGCTCCTTAACATGTTTGTGGCAATTTGAAGGATTTTGTGCAACCGGAGTCCAAATGTTCTAAACCAAATTATTTCATGTAAGCAATTCAGAATGGGGCAAGACTTTTGGTTATGGCAGTCTGTGGGTCAACTTGCCTCATCCAAGGAGCATGTGGGTGGATGTCAAAGACAGGAGTGGGGGCGCTTAAAATAATTTTTGTATGACAAGAATAACTTTTCCCTTCATCTGTGAGTATGTTTCCCCAACTTTTGCACTATAAAACGCCTTTTGATGACTATAGGTACTATAGGTTGGAAATACACAACCTGAACATTCAGACTGTAGCAGCATAGTATTTCGAATTTACAGTATATATACATATAAAAAAGGCCTAGGTCACATTTGGACAAATCTGAATTGCACTGGTCACACTGACATGAAAAAACTCCGATACAGGTTAGACATAAGCAAAAAAATTGGAATAGACCTGCAAGTAGGTCATCTTTTTCAACATACACATATTACTGTGCAAACGTAATATAGAATATAATTACATGCAAAATTAAATATAAAAATATAGTAGTCACATACAGCACCTGTACTGTTTTTGTTTGTTGACAGTCGCCCCTTGCTACATCGCTTCCTCACTATTGCAGTTTTTCGAAAAATAAATCCCTTTTCCATGGTTGAATGTGGACTATTATTAGTCAAAAATATTGAAAGACAATAATATGTAGTATTTTGGTCACTAGGCATCAGTAATGTTACAGTTACATTGATGATCCAAGAAGTTATATTACATTACCTTCACACTGCGTGAAGTCAGCATTGACATGTCCAACATGATGAAGTTTCTCCAACTAACCCTTGTGGAAGAGGTATGTTTTTAGCTTCTTACTTCCCCACTTCGTTTGAAACCCTTTCTTAAGTTTACAGAAAATAAATTAGAAGGTAACTAGTTACCTCGGTAGCATGCTGTGCTTAAAACGGCAGCCAATTCTCGTGTCTCTGGAGTAATCTGTAGCCTGTGCAGTACAGTTGAGCAATGTGTGGTAAACAAAGAATAATAGGAGTGTAAAGGAGACTATAAAGGAGTTATTTCATGTCTACAGGGCTGTAATAATGGTAAAAATCGGATCTAGTGATTTTGTATGAATAACGGTGTACCAAAACATGCACCCTCGCTGTGTTGCCGTCTCTTCACGACAAATACACCAAGTTTTCATAATAGCTGAATAAAACACACCCTGTAACTTTTTTGAATTTGGTTCACACTGACAAGCACATTTCTGCACAGTTTGAAAACATTGCCACCATCAAGAAAAAGGTCTTTGCAGGAACAGGGGCTGGACTTACAATTACAGTAATTGCCTATAACTCATTGACCAACTGTCCAATGATTGTAAAACATGATATAACAATACATATCTGTCTTTCAAAACATTTTAAACACAACCCAAAGGGAGGCGCTAATAATGTTGTTTACACTCATGAAAAGAGGACCCCCCATGGCCAAAGCGTTTGCGCACATGCATTGCTGTACTCGTTGGCAGCTCATTTGTTTAATTTTTAGCTATATACTGTATTTAGTAAGAAACATATCTCACAAGCATCTAATATTGGTTTAGTCCCAACTGAAAGTGACATGGATGTAAAATATAACAGAATCTTGCCTGGATCCTTCCATGACATGCAAAGTAAAGAGTACGTTTCACAGCATTGCTGGTAGGTTACTGTTATTTGAGTCTCTTCCGTTGTGTATTCTGTCATGTATTCCACCTCAACACCTTTTTTTTTTCCCCCACTACAGTTCATTTTTTGTGGCAGGTCTGACATCCAAAGATTTCATTGGTTGCTTCCACTGCTCTGTCTGCCAGTAGTTCCCTGTTTGAGTCAGACCAATGTTGCAATACCAAAACACTCATAATGCTCCAGGCTCGTCTCCTTGTATAGAACGTTATCCGATCCCCCTGTAGGAATGCTGCAAGCTTTGGGTGCAGCCAAAGTGAGGTACGAATCAGTCGGCCGGCCCACAGATAGTATAACTAAGTGATTTTAAGCCCTGTGCTTGGGTTGCAGTTGGGTCGAGAGAAATCAAGTTAGCCTCCTGTCCCCTTCCCGCAAGACCACATTGGTGCTTATTTTCCATTGCTGATGAAAGTATATGACAGTTGCTGGAGGCTGCATTAAACATACTTTTATTTCTGTTTGTTTTGCAACCAGCCAAACAGATGGCGTATACATAGAGGCACGTCTTTATATTTCCCCTATTTGCTTTTCATGAAAATAAATATAATGTGTCGTGAAACAGCAAACTACCAAAGCGCCATATGGTTTGGTGTCTGCTGACGTTTATACAGCAAAGGGCATGGTTTCAAGAACCATATTTAAATGGCGTTTCAGCAAATTATGCTTTATTGACTGTTTGAGGATAAGCTGTATAGAAAATGAGTGAATGAATGAATGATTTTTGTGGGTCAAAGGAGTTGCATGAAGATTATGACAACAAAGTGCTTGTGCACACAAGGTGCATTTGCTATTTAAATAACTAGTTGGTCCCTGAGAAACTCTTTATGTTTACACTGGACAAAGGAAAGAAACAAATGTTTGGTACCCATTTTAGGATGGACATACGAATAGAATTCATCCTACAGCTGCTTCACTAGTTGATTTAAAGGTCACCTGTTAAGGACTCTTTAATGATGTTGTAACAGTAATATGTATCTCTGAAGCAGGGGTGCTGACACTTTTTAGCCTGCAAGCTACTTGACAATGTCCCAGAGATCTACCTCCAACTATAAACATAGAGAATATAGTCTATTTATTTCGTGTTTTTATAAATATGAGTATTTTTGTACATGTACATCGGGGTGCACACAGTTTTTCAGCATATAAGTTACAAGTCAAAATGATCTACCTTTTGCTATAAAACATCCTACATGTATAAAATCAAACTATCATATACTAATTATTTCCCATTCACAGTACATTTACAATTATTCAATTCAATATGCGAATAAATAGAATTACACAAAAGTCTTCATTAGTTCTGTGTATAACATTAGTACTACAGTATGTCAGTCAAAATACTGTAGCTACATTGCATTCCTTATACATACAGTTCAGTACAATTCATGTATTATATTCCGTTAGAATTACAGATATACAAGAAATGAAAACGATTATGCAAAAGACTACAGCCAAAGTCAAGGCAACATATTAAAAAGGTTACAGCAATGGTCACATTTGTGTGGTTCGGGATGCAAAGCAGGGAATGAATGTCATGTAAAATATCTCGCTTGGGTGGCACATTAAAAAGCTTTAATTTAATGTGACATTTGGGTGGCGTCGTGTGGTGAGTTTTTGAGGCTTTTAGCAAGGTTTTTACCATCTTTGCTGGTGTTGTCCCGGTTTTTACATATTTAGCTTGAATAGGGGCAGGATAGTGTTTTATGATAAGATTTTCTCACGAATGCGGCCCGGCTCCCCACACAAAGGTTCCTCCTTCTTACGAAGACAGTATTTTATTCACACTATTTTAATTTCCATGAACTTCATTTAAGATGTTCTTAACATTAGATGAAATTTGTATGGGCCAATTCCCCTATTTTGTTAATTTGTAAATCATAGAGCCTAATACTATATTATGGGACATATAAAGTACAAGGATGACATAAAAACACCCAAGGGTCACCTATTAAACAGAGAGGTACACGGAAGCTAGTGGCGTAAAATGGCCTGCAAACAGCAAAAACATTTTGGATCGTGACTCCAGGCTCTCAAGCTGTTTAGTGTCTATTGGGTGACTTGATCATCAAGGACACATGATGCAGCAAGAACCCAAATTTTTGGATGCGGCCTTTCTTAGCCTGTACGCTGACTATAGAGGCTTGTGAATGTGACACTTTAACTACCTTTAATCTCGTGGCTGCTGCTAATGCCTGCACAGATGGTGCCTTCCGCAAAAATACGCTGCCAGTGAATTTTCGAAAGTGCTTTCTCTGCAGTATGGAGGTCAGAATGATTTACTCTACAGTCTCATTTATCCCACTGGGGTTGCATAATAGCAACTACTTGTGAGGCTCCATCACAGCTTCTTCTGATGTACAGAGCACCACTGCAAAAGAAGGGGTGCTGGGAATGGTGAGACACGGTGTTCAGTTATATCCCACGCTGACTCAGAATTCCTTGCTTGTTAGTGATACAAGTCTTTTTATTGCATGTCCTCTCCTTTCCCCCACCATTCATTTCTTGGCTGTCGGGTTCTCCTGGCAGGACAGGAAGAACCTTCCCCACCCATATTCAACCCTAAGCTCGAGATGGGCAAATAGGGAACAGGAAGCCATGGCAGTAGACAGGAACTTTCAGGACTCTAGTTGTCTTGGCAAGAGGTAAGAGGAGGTAGCTGGTAGCGCCATCCCATTGCCTCACCACCTGTCCTCTGAAAAACCACTGTCGCTATGCCAGAAATAAAACTCCTGGTGCCAAGTGCACTTATGGACATCCTTATGTTCGAACATGGTGTTTTTTATGGACAAACTGTAATTCGCACAGAAGTCCAGCAACAACACACCGCACGGGTTCAGGTCAGGGAGGCCGTTCCTCCTAACCACGCCCCTCCAAGTCAGACTGTCATTGCCCACATGGGCGTTGAAGTCTCCCAGAAGAACTATGGAGTCACCAGCTGGGGTGCTCTCCAGAACCCCTCTGATAGACTCCAAGAAGGCTGGGTACTCTGAACTGCCGTTTGGCGCATATACACAAACCACAGTCAGGCCCTTTTCCCCAGCCCTAAGGCGTAGGGAAATAACCCTCTCATTTACTGGGGATGACTCCAACACAGAGGCACCAAGCCGGGGGGCTAACAATAAGCCCACACCAGCTCGCCGCCTCTCCCCTGCGGCAACTCCAGAGAAGAAAGTCCAGCCCCTCTCAAGGAATTTGGTTCCAGAGCCCAAACTGTGGGTTGAGGTGAGTCTGACTATATCTAGTCGGAATCTCTCCGCCTCTTCCACAAGCTCGGGATCCTTCCTTACCAGAGAAGTGACATTCTATGTCCCAAGAACCAAATTTGGCCGCTGAAGACCAGGTCGCCTGGACACCCCCCCTCGACTACTGCCCAAATCACAAAGCACCGGACCCTTATGCTTGCCCCTGCAGGTGGTGGGTCTGCGGGGGGGAGTTCTCGTGTGGCTTCTTCGGGCTAGGCCCGGCCAGGTCCCACGGGTGAAGACCTGGCCACCTGGCGCTCGCCTGCGAGCCCCTCCCCCAGGCAAGGCTCCTGTGTGAGGCCCCCGGTATCCCACGTCCGGGCGAGGTGCGGTCACTCCTCTTGTGTTTTTTCATAGGGGTCTTAGTCTGACTCGTCACCTAGAACCTGTTTGCCTTGGGACACCCAACCAGGGGCATAAAGCCCCCGACAACATAGCTCCTAGGATCACTCGGGCACTCAAACCCCTCCACCGCGGTAAGGTGGTGATTCACGGAGGGGAATTCTTTCTTTCTGTCTTAAAATTTTTTATTTTTTACTTTTCACACTTATTTTACCACCATAGAGTATGTGCTTTTTAGGTCAGTGAATACAATGCAAAAATCCTTCATGAAATTATATTTTCTCTCAGGTTGTATCTTTTGGCGTGCAACACCGCAGTTGTCATGGTGTTTTTTGGGGGCAGGGTTTACATCGTCCTTTTTGTTTTGGTGGCAGATTTTCTCACATATCTGATGCTTCTGTTCTTGCTTCCGTAGGAGGGCTTGCCCCAATTAACAGGCCAACGTGATATTTGCAGCGCGGTATTTCATTTCAGGATGAGCAAAAATCCTCAGGTCTAATATGCTCCCTTTTATCCAGACCAGGTGGAAGTATAGACTGGCCCAGTCTCATTGCAGCCCATTTGGAAATGCATTTGAGAAATATTCACATCTGAGCTGCCAGCAAGCCCTCCTTGGGAGGTGCGATCACGCCTGTTCAGGCATATTATATCAGAGACAAACTGTGAATGACTACACAGAAAAGTGTCGTCATCAGAGTAAAGCAAATCCTCCTTCTCACTCAAGCACAGCAAACTAGTTTTGCTTGACTTTTATGTCTTTTCAAAAAGTTAAAATATAGTCAAACTGTGTTGACATTTACTTTTAGAATCTCCACTTTTAAGGCAAGTCATGTAGGTAGTTTTGTGACCACGTCCCCCATCAGTATGCACAAAAATTGAACTTTTGAACAGGGTGGGGGCATTGGTCTAGCTCTTTAGGGTCAGTGCGGACATATGTTCTTGATAGAACCTTGTCGTCAGTCACTCCCATTTCAAGCACCAGTTGACAGCCTGATAGAGAGTGGCGACCCCCTCACAAAGGTCTCTGCAGGTGCAAAAAAGGGTTTTGACAACAAGACTACAAATCCCGACTGACCCAACTGTTTTAAAGCCATAAATTCAGCCTTGCATTTGTCCGCTAGTATGCAAAAGTGACTTTTTGATCGTTTTCTAGCTGTAATATTGTGCCGCTGGAGCCTTAGTAGATAGTTGCAGTAGATTAGTTCTTTTGGCGTAAACAGGTGTACAGTTCCCATGATGCGTAGAGGGCAGATTCAGAAAGTATTGATCAAGTGTAGATGGGCATGGGCCGGTTAGTGGTTTGAAGGTATACTACAGTGTGAGTCACCGTTTCAAAACCACTAAAATTTGGGCATCATTGTGTTTCTACTATATGTATATATCATTCATACTATTCATACTATATTCATACTGTATATATCATTCATTCATTTTCTATGCCGCTTATCCTCATGCTATGCTGGAGCCTATCCTAGCTGACGAGAGGCCAAAGCCAGCCTTGACTGGACAGGTCGCCAGCCAATCACAGGGCACATATAGACAAACAAACATTCACACTCACATTCATACCATACCATACCATACAGGACAATTTAGAGTCGCCAATTAACCTAACATGCATGTTTTTGGAATGTGGGAGGAAAATGGAGTACCCGGAGAAAACCCACGCACGCATTGGGAGAACATGCAAACTCCACACAGAGATGCCCAACGGAGATTCGAACCCTGAACCTCCTGACTGTGAGGCCAATGTGCTTACCCACTCGACCACCGTGCGTTGCATTTGTTTGCATTCTGGGAACACCGAGTGTAGGTATGATTGCAAAGTATATAGTGTGTGCAAAGCACTTAATGTGCCATTCCAATCCTGCCTTGAGCACTGGCACTTCCAAATGTCCATATATTACATGGTCACCTGCGACTTTTAGATAGCTCCCATCCATCCATCCATTTTCTATACTGCTTATTCTCATTAGGGTCGCGGGTATAGCTACGGCCTTTATGTATAATTTGTTTCCCTTTTTAAATTCATTTGGTTACTACACATCTTAAAATGAGCCTGGAGCTATGCCAACTACACAGCAGTAAGGCCCTAGGATTTCCGCTTCACCGGAATTGCACAATTGGCCATAAAAACGGAATTTACTGTTAAATGCAGAATCTTGTGGAAAAATGTCATTACAAACACTAAACCGCCCTTCGCGAATTAAAAATGTTGAAATGGTGATAAACACTGGCGAAAGTTGGCGCAGGCTCCTCTTAGGAGTGTGCGAATGGAAGCTAGCAGCGTTGGCTTTGTTTAGCATTGTGGTTGTGTCTGTGACTCGGGCTGGAGGAGTATATTTTCACCGTGTTGTTTTACCACTAAAATGTAAGGAGCATTTTACACTGCCCGATGATGAGTAAAAAAAAAAAAAAAAAAAAAAACATTTATTTTTGCACCTAGCTCATCATAGCCTTAAAAATACTTCTCACACACAGAACATACTTCTGGTCTTCAAAATAAGTGCGCTGTTTGCCTAATGTCGTCTAACTATAAACAAAATACAGCGTTCCCTCTCGACATCACGGTTCACCTTTCAGGGACCCCCTATTTTGCAGAATCTATTGTGTTATTTTTTTATTTTTATTTTTTATTTTTACAGGTATGAACGTGCATTGTGTTTTGCATCCTGATTGGCTAAGAGAGAACTCACTTATTGTGTTCTTGGTCCTGATTGGCTATGGGACTGTAGACCATTGACAAATCTCCTTCGTGCCTTCCTATGCTGTACGAATGCGTTCAATTTGCCAAATGTACATAAATGTTCAATCACTAGTAGTGTGATTTTGAAGTGCTCTACCCCCGACAACACCCACAATGTCAACAAAACGGTCTCCACCATTAAAGCACCTGCAGCCGCACCCAAATGGCAAAGGAGGACAAAGAGCGTTTAAAGAATAGATACATGTAAAAAAAAAAAAAATGTTAACATCTGTCTGAGAAAAGTGTATGAATTGTATGGTGAGGGGTTTACAGCCTTAAAACAATAATTATAAAATAACAAAGTTGCCTAGTCCGTGGATTTCACTTATTGCGTAACCTATACCCCGCGATAAACGAGGGAACACTGTATATGGAATCACAGGAGTGGCAAAATTAAAAGGAAATACATGTGAAAATATAAAGAAAATAAATAATACATAAATATACAAATGTGGTCGTATTCTTTTTCCATTTTGTCTTTGCTTTTTCCATTTTGTCAATTGTTATTGTAAAATTATTGTTTTTTCAAATTTGTAGTTTATTTTCCCTGTTTTGTCTTTCTCTGTTCTTTTACCGTTTGTCATTGCTTCTACTGGATGCCAGCAGTTGGGGACAAAATGCAAAGGCTGTGGGCAGGTCCTTCTGCCAGGGTGACTAGTCCTTTCCAAGCTGTTAGCCGCTTTTCTTAGCAGCTTTGATGTGGACTCCATTGTGTAAGACGTTCGCACAAAGTATGTGCATGATGGCGTGATAGTGATGTTACTTCCTGTCCGTCACCCGCGTTAAGAACTCCATTTAAAGATAGTTTCTACATTGTCACTGCAAGCAGGAATCTCGTGATTAGGTATTAGTCACCCTGGCTGAAGGACCCGCTTGCCCTTGTATTGCATTTGTCTTTTCTCACCAACTGCTGACATTTGGTAAATGCAATGACAAAAAGCAAATAGAAAAGACAAGGACAAAACAGGGAAAATAAACGACCAAATGGAAAAAACAAAGACAACACAGAAAAAGATATGACTAAATGGAAAAAGCAAAGACAAAATGTAATAATATGACTCCATTTGTATATTTTTGTATTATTGATTGTCTTTATATTTCCACATGTATTTCCTTTTAATTTTTGCTGTCCTGTAATTCCATAAAAATAAGCGTGTCATAAAAAATATCTTACATATGCAGTTGCAATTGCATGGGTGACTACACTTAATCACAAGCACTAACTTAACAGTTTGTTGAAGATTTTGTAGCAATTTGTGCAAGAAGCTGACATCCCATTAGAAAACTTAGTCAAACTACATCAATTTCTCAGTTACTGGGCAAAATTGTCTATTGGTGTATTGCATCAATAAATGTAGGAATTTTTTTATTAATTCATTTCATTAACTGACATTTTATCCATTAACCCAAAAAGCACACACACTATGCTGGTATTTAAAAAAAGTGTAAAATGTAAAAAACAGAATTGTAAAAGTCAGCTAGATGCGTCCACCCCGTGTACTCGCCTAGTTGTCAGTGAGCTACAGACGTGGAAGCTGGAAGTTTGATCCTATTGTTTTTCTCCAGTGAGTAGGCTAAGCTATCATGATGTTGCTGTTAAAATGTGACTGTAATGTTAACACTATAGCTCAGAAATGTACACGCAGTTTGTTTCTGCAATGAGCCACGTTACACAGATGGCACCTACGCCACACTGTCTTGGTTTTGTCAGGAAGGCGAGGTACTGCCAGGCGATGGAGGAGGCTCTGTTTTCTTGACTCTGTCGAGCTGCATTGTGAAGGGGTTTCTGCAGCTTTCAAACGGGCATTGCAAGGTGATTCTTATGTACAACTGGAGGTGCGCATGGTGGATACTTCTACCAAGAAACACTTTTCACTAATAATGCGCATCCCTACTTGATAATATACATACTTAATATACCTAGAGCAGAAAACAAGTACAGACAGTAATAGCACATAGAAGAAGTAGGTAGGCACTAATGATAGATGGATAGATACAGATGGATATATAGATAGCCACCATGGCTCGTCCTTGTAAAGTGCGCTCAGCCAAATATAACAAGCGTAAATAGAGCCGCTTGGTAATTAAGGGCACAGACATGTCCGAACGTCTATGTGTTTTCATCTGACACAGCATAAGTAACTTGGATCAAATGTAGAATTAGTACAGCTTCTGCTTGGCAATAGATGTCCCTGTTAGCCATGTTTGGTTCCCAGAACGTTTGGCGATGGAAAAAAACAGCCACACATCACTCCCTGATGCGGGGAACTCTGAGGTAACATTGCAAGGTCTGTAGCGTACTGTATGTTAAGCACCTAAATGCGTGGTTCCGATAATGCCTTGCACACTGCCCCTTCCATATTACTGTATTATCATACGTAGTAGCAATGCCATAGTTCACAATGTGATGGGCTTTCCTGTTCTTGTATGACAGATTTTTTCCAAATAAGAAATCTGGTCACGTATTAATGTGGAGATCTCGTTGCACGCCTAGGGCCATAGGATTTCCAGAATTGCGGAATTGGACAATAAAAACAGAATTTACTGTTAAACGTGGAATCTTGAAGAAATCAACATCATGTGAATGAAATGATCATCATGAGAAGAAGGAACCTTTATGTGTGGAATTACGTAACTGGCGGACGACTCAATCGTGGCGGAATGTCATTACAAAACACTAAACCGCACCCTCCAGAACAAAACATGTTGGGGAAAAAAAAAGTTGTCAGAACCTCCTCTTAGCTTCGCTTCCATTCACCGTGATGGAAGCTAGTATGCTAGTGTGTGCGACTCAAGCTGGATTAGTATATTTTCACCATGTTGTGTTTTACCACTTTAATTTAATGAGTGTTTTCAATGCCCAATGACAACGTGCAGGTTCTGAGGATTTTTGCACCCAGCTCATCTCACAGAACAATATTTGGCTTTCAAACTAAGACCACTGTTTGACCCATTCCGTCTAACTGTAAAGAAAATGAATGTAAACAAAAAAAAATATCTCACGTATACAGTTGGAATTGCATGGGTGACTACACCTTCCTTAACCACAAGCACAGGCATTACAGTTTGTCGAAGATTTTGTAGCAATGTATGCAGCGGCTGACGTGTCATTAGAAAAGTTACCATGCAGGCTACATCCATTTCTCAATTCTTGTTTTCCTTTCGGCTTATCTCTGCTTATCCCTGCTTATCCCATCAGGGGTTGCCACAGCGAATCATTTTGTTCTGTTTGATGCGCATGTTTTGATTTGACAAAAGTTTTACGTCGGATGCCCTTCCTGACACAACCCTCTATATGAGGGACATGATACGTATATATATTTGGGTGTGACCCGGATTGACAGGATCAGGAATGAGCGCATACTTACAAAAATAAATATGCGGGGGCCATTTTGTTCCGAGTTCCTGAAGGGACATTGCAGAAAAAAAATTGGGTAAAATGGGTAAAAAAAACAACATACATTTCTCAATTACGGGGCTAAATTGTACATTGATGTATTGCATCAGTAAATGTAAGCTTTTTCTTTTGCATTTAATTAACTGACTTTTTATTTACTAACCCAAAAATCACACACACTATACTGGTAAATATAGATGTCAAATGTAAAAAACAGAATTCTAAAAAAAAAAACAGAAAAAATGGAATTTGGGAAAAATAACATGGAATTTGGGAAAAAATAAAACTGATTTTATAGGACCCTATTTGAGGATATGAAGACACCTTACAGTACTATTACAGCCTGCAGGGTTGCTGGGATCGATCCAAACTGTTTAATTTAATGTATATTTATTTTAGCACTTTTAGTAGGAGTGGCAAAAAAACACGGCAATATAGCGGCACCTCGGTTTTTATGAATTTGTTTCAAAAGGTCAGACAAAAACGGAAACGTACGAAAACTGAAGCAATGTATCCCATGGGAAATAATGTAAATCCAATTAACTTACCTTTTATTAATGACGCTTGTTGGTAAGACAGGTAGACAAGGACAAGGGAAGATGATCCACACAACAACTTCTCAACACCTTTGATCATCAACACCTCTAACACTTTCACAACATTATCTTTCTTAATGTCTAATTTCTACACCAGGATTGAATGTATTGTTGATATAGCAAACATAACATTGCTTTACAGCCTAGGTTCCCAAAGTAAGATACGCATACCCCCAGGGGTACACCAGTTGTCATAGGGGGTACATGAATAAAAAGGAAAGACATTTAAGCGCCTAACACTAACACACAATTACAAGTGTGCCTGAATGCCTCGTAGTGCAGAACGCACAGTGAGAGCGGAAAGAAGGAAGGAGAGTAATTAAAATGAATATGCAGACAAAAGTCTAGCTCAAGTTTTATCCATTCAAACGGAAGCATCCCCACATCCGGCTGAAAAGATATACTACTATATATACTAATACTACTACTTCTTTGTAGTAGTAGTTCAGCGCTCATGTAAACCTTTTATAAAATATAACCATGCAAAATACTTTTTTGAACCAGAATTACTTACATGTTCATCCATCAATCCATTTCCTACCTTAATGTGGAAACATGTTCAATACAAACAAAAATGTTTTTTAAGCGTACAGGCTAGTAAGAGTATTAACGTTTTTTTGTTGACTTAGCCGATGTTTCCGGTTGCCGCCTTGACACCGCACCATGAAAAAGCAGTCTGGGCACAGTGAGGGGGCACTACTGCCGTTGCTATAATCCAACTGCCAACATGAAATTAACATTCAACATCGAAGTAACTTCACCAATGTGCAGAGTGAAGCCACTTGTCATCTAACTTGTGCGGTAAAAAAAATGGAGAGAGAGGAACACAAACACACACGTACATCTGAATTTATTGAAGTCAGCTATATGACCAACTTTTTTTTAATCGTTTGATTAATTGATTTATCCACGGTTGTGACAGGCTTGGGTACACGACTGGGAAAAGTCTGGGAACCACTGCCTTACTTGGTACCGTAGTATTATGACAACTACCTGTAAGTCTTGTGAGAAGGCAGCTGAATAAACAAGCAATGCTGGGAGTAGTCCATCCACTTGGTTATTAATGCTAGGACCCTACACACGTTATCGTCAGTGTAGCCTTTCTGATGTGGTTGTCCTGAAAACATCATTTGTTACCATAGGTGCAGAAACACGCCAGCCTGCATTCAGCTTCCAGATCCTTTCAACCCTCCTCCATTGTTCTGCCGCCGCTATGCTCCAAAGCTGATTACAGCGGTGTCTCTAATGAAAGCTAATCCTGTGTCACAGCATTGTGGAAAGAGGGGGGTGGCAAGTGCAGACCTCAGCGAGGCGAATCCAGCAGGGGAAATGTCTTCTTCAGGACTTGTCAATGCAGCGTTTTTAGGAAAGGCCAGTGTTATTCTTTGTCATCTTTGAGGTGTTTTACATGGACACTGACCTTCTTTAATAGTGCATTCTGAAACTTGCAATAATTCAATTGGATCTTGTTGTATTTTACTAAAGAATGAAAGTTACTTGTTGGGGAAATATGGTCCAAACATCACAAATGAGAGGCTGTAGTAGAGATTTCTGCATTGCTGACCTGAACTCCCTTTGCTGCAGCTGGGGACAGGATTGTGGAATCACACGGGAAGATGACGGAGAAGGCGGTGCCAGCATCTAGTTCCAAAGCTTTTGAGCCGACTTTGCTTGCGTTCAGCACTGAAACTACAGTGAAGCCAAGCTGACATGCCCAGAAACTAAAATCATACTGCCGTCCATCTTATAGACTGTGTCCATTTTCATTAAATTTTTCATTCATTTTTCATGCACTGTATTTCTTAACATTGTTTCCATTTAGTGAAAAAAAAAACTCATTTCCAAGGTGTGGCGGCTTTTACTGAACTGTGGCGCTGCGCCATGATCCATTACATGTAGCGGAAACCCTGCTACATTTTTGGATTAGTCTTTGATATTTTGTAGAACCTGTTGGAAACTTGTCCTGTATTTATTTCCACACGCTTTGACCATTGTTTGTGAATTTTTTTTTGGCACAAATGCCAAAAGTCTCACAGTGTCATATCTTTTTTCTTCTTTTCCTTTCAGCTTATCCCTTCAGGGGTCGCCACAGCGAATCAATTGCCTCCATCTAACTCTGTCTTCTGTATCCTCTTCTCTTGCGCCAACTACCTTCATGTAGTACTTCTTTCACTACATCCATAAACCTCCTCTTTGGTCTTCCTCTAGGCCTCCTGCCTGGCAATTTAAAACTCGGCATCCTTCTACCAATCTATTCACTATCTCTCCTCTGGACATGTCCGAACCATCTCAGTCTGGCCTCTCTGACTTTATCTCCAAAACCTCTAACATGTGCTGTCCCTCTGATGTGCTCCTTCCTGATCCTGTCCATCCTGGTCACACCTAAAGAGAACTTCAGCATCTTCATCTCTGCTACCTCCAGCTCTGCGTCCTGTCTTTTCCTTAGCGGCACTGTCTCTAAACCAAACAACACGGCTGGTCTCACCACAGTTTTGTACACCTTTCCTTTCATTTTAGCTGAAACTCTTCTATCACACATCACACCCGACACTTTTCTCCATGAGAAAAGTGAACCCGATCCAGCCTGCCTGCACACGCTTTTTCACCTCTTTTCTACACTCTCCATTGCTCTGGACTTTTGACCCTAAGTACTTAAAATTCTCCACTTTCTTTATCTCTTGTCCCTGTAACCTCACTTTTCCACTTGAGTCCCTCTCATTTACACACATGTACTCCAACTTGCTGCGGCTAACCTTCATTCCTCTCCTTTCCAGGGCAAACCTCCACCCCTCAAGCTTCTCCTCCACCTCTTTCCTGCTCTCACTACATATCACAATGTCATCTGCAAACATCATAGTCCATGGAGATTCCTGTCTAACCTCATCCGTCAGCCTGTCCATCACCATAGCAAACAAGAAGTGGCTCAGAGCTGATCCCTGATGGAGTCCCACCTTTACTCTGAACTCCTCTGTCACACTTGCAGCACACCTCACTACTGTCTTACAGTCCTCGTACATGTCCTGCACCGCTCTAACATACTTCTCTGCCACTCCAGACTTCCTCATACAATACCACAGTTACTCTCTGGGCACCCTGTCATAAGCTTTCTCCAGATCTACAAAAACACAATGCAGCTCCCTCTGACCTTCCCTGTACTTCTCCATCAACATCCTCAAAGCAAATACTGCATCTGTTGTACTCTTTTTTGGCATAAAACCGTACTGCTGCTCACAAATGCTCACGTTTGCCCTTAGTCTAGCTTCAACTACTCTTTCCCATAACTTCATTGTATGGCTCATCAGCTTTATTCCTCTGTAGTTGCCACAACTCTGCACATCTCCCTTGTTCTTAAAAATGGGCACCAGCACACTTCTCCTCCATTCCTCAGGCATCTTCTCATTATCTAAGATCTTGTTAAACAACCCGGTCAGGAACTCTACTGCCACCTCTCCTAGACACTTCCATACCTCCACAGGTATATCATCAGGACCGAGTGCCTTTCCATTCTTCATCCTCTTCAATGCCCTCCTCACTTCTTCCTTACTAATCTTTGCTACTTCCTGGTCCACAACAGTCACCTCTTCTACTCTTTGTTCTCTTTCATTTTCCTCATTCATCAACTCTTCAAAGTACTCTTTCCATCTTCCCATGACACTACTGGCACCTGTCAATACCCTTCCATCCTTATCCTTCATCACCCTAACCTGCTGCACGTCCTTCCCATCTCTGTCCCTCTGCCTTGCCAACCTGTATAGATCTTTCTCTCCCTCCTTGCTGTCCAACCTAGCATACAAGTCATCATAAGCCCCTTGTTTGGCCTTTGCCACCTTTACTTTCACCTTACGCTGCATCTCTCTGTACTCCTGTCTACTCTCTTCAGTCCTCTCAGTGTCCCACTTCTTCTTAGCTAACCTCTTACTCTGTATACACTCCTGCACCTCCTCATTCCACCACCAAGTCTCCTTATCTACTTTCCTTCCAGATGACACACCAAGTACTCTCCTACCTGTCTCCCTGATCACAGTAGCTGTAGTTGTCCAGTCATCTGGAAGGACTTCCTGGCCACCCATAGCCTTTTTCAACTCCTTCCTAAATGTCACACACCACTCCTCCTTTTTCAGCTTCCACCATTTCGTCCTCTGTTCTGCCTTTACCCTCTTCATCCTTCTCACCACTGGAGTCAACCTACACACCACCAGCCTATGCTGTCTGGCTACACTCTTTGCCTACCACTGCTTTGCAGTCACTGACCTCTTTCAGGTTACACCTTCTACCCAAGATGTAGTCTACCTGTGTGCTCCTACCTCCACTATCACCCTATGTTCCTGTCTCTCTTGGAAGAAAGTATTCACTACAGCCATTTCCATTATTTTTGCGAAGTCGACCACCATTTGTCCTTCTGCGTTCCTCTCCTGGATACCAAACTTGCCCATCACCTCGTCATCATCTCTGTTTCCTGCACCAACATGCCCATTGAAGTCCGCACCAATGACAACTCTCTCACTTCTGGGGATGTTCTGCATTACTTCATCCAGGTCGGACCAGAATTTCTCTTTCTCCTCCATGTCACATCCTACCTGTGAAGCACATCAACTAACAACATTGAACATCACACCTTCAATTTCTAGCTTCAGGCTCATCACTCTATCTGACACTCTTTTTACCTCCAGGACGTTGCTAGCTAACTCCTCCTTCAAAATCACCCCTACTCCATTTCTCTTCCTATTTATACCATGATAGAACAGCTTGAACCCTGCTCCGAAGCTTCTAGCCTTGCTACCGTTCCACCTGGTCTCCTGGACTCACAATATGTCTACCTTCCTTCTCTGCATCATGTCAACTAATTATCCGCCTTTTCCTGTCATAGTTCCAACATTTAAAGTCCCAACTCTTAGTTCTAGACTCTTAGCATTCCTCTTCTCTCTCCTCCTACGGACACACCTCCCCCCTCTTCTTCTTCGGCCAGCAGTAATCCAGTTTCCTCCGACACCCTGTCGGTGAACAGCACCGGTGCCGGGCGTTGTTAACCCAGGCCATGTCCGATCCAGTATGGAAGTCATTTGTCTTATTCGCATGTTTTGGTTTGACTAAGTTTTACATCGGATGCCCTTCCTGACACAACCCTCTGGATTTATCCGGGCTAGGGACCGGCACAATAAGACACTGGCTTGTGCCCCGTTGCGGCTACATTACAGTGTCATATCTCACTGTGTTAAAGAGTCCGTTAAAAAATTCCTGGATCCAGACGGTGATCTGGATTACCCCCAAAGTTTAATCAATTCTTCCATTTTCAACAATTCTTGAAAATGTCATCCAAATTCATTCTGAACTTTTCGTGTTATTTTGGACACAAAACAACCAGAAACAAAAGGCAAAAACATGGCCACTTGTGGTTGGTGAAGGAACAAGCCAGTATTTTAGAAGGCTTTTTGAAAGTAGCAGCTTTTCAACATCTGGCTCCCTACAATGAGCCTTAAATCACATCTCTGATTGCTCACCGTGCCCCCATCCTCCAGCAGTCGACACCTATGCAGGGACATCCCTCACCTGATGACCAAAGCACCTCCCCCGCTGCCCCAGCTTGCTCCATCTATTGCCTACTTCCTGCCATCAGTGCTTGCTTTGCATACATACATTCATCCTGCCTCCTACGCTCCCGTCCGCCTTTTTTTAATTTACTGGGAGGATTTAGTCATCAGGTGGCAGGTGCATTTTTTGGTCATTCCGCCAACATTCTCACTGCATCTGAAATCTGTTGAGCAAACAACAGGTTTAGCACTGGCTTGTGCCCCTCACTCTCACATGTCGCTCTGGTCTCAAAAGCACTAACAGCTCCTATCAGAAGTTGATGGCGTGACAGCAATGGCGCGATGGACACTCAGGTTGGCTTGTACCTGCATGCTGTCTGTCTTAATAACGACAGGACCAGCTAGTTGGTTTGGTATTCAGCGTACGTGCAGCATATCGCCGCTGCACCAATTTTCCTGCTTTGGATCATACATAATGTGGTGACTGACTCATTTTTGATGGATGAAAGATTAAGACTGCAACTCCATCGGCCTGTTTCTCTGGCAACCTGTCTTGCTGAATTTTATGTAATTTCTCCTCACCTGCTTTTGATGTCAAATTAGGATGGTCAAGAACTCTTAGAAGCAATTACTGTTGCTATTGAACATCATTCCGTTAATTGTGTTATTATGATTATTGACTGCGAGTTGTTGTAGTTGTGTGTAATTAAGACCCCATCCACACGTAGGCGGGTCACTTATAAAACAAAGGTTTTTGTCCACATTTTATGTTGCAGAAGTAACGAGATGACAGAGGATGATTCTGATTGGATAGAATTTTAGTAACTGTTGCCGCCTACAAGTTTGGCCGTGGTTTCCACTGCATTTGTCCGGTTACGTGAGGGTGCCTTTTTTTTTAATTTTTTAATCGAGGTCGTGTGGACACAATTATTTTCATAAACGGAGAGGGAGAAATATGCGTTATTAAAAATACCCTGCTACGTGTGGACAAGGCATATGTGACTTGCCCTACGTTGGGGGGGAAATGTGCACATTGCAGTTCAATGCAAAACCACATGTAGATTGCTGATCTTCTAGAATGAAGTAAAAACAACATTAAGCATGTCAGCGTATTTAGAATTCATTTTAAGAAAGTAATAGAACGCTTCACCTGGTCGAGCTGATATGTCACATTTGTTGGAAAGAAAGGGAATATGACCAACTTCAAAAACACTATCCCGTCCAGTTTTTCCAACTGGGAAAAAAATATGCTGCTCGAGGTGCAGGGTAGCCTAAGTGCCGACAGTCTCAGTGCTTACTGAGGCGTATTGTTGGCAAAGTAAAAATAAACAAAACAGCACAAAATGGTGTGCACTCACAGACCATGTCGGTTGCTACATGTTAAGCCTTACTGTTAAGGAATAATACCCAATGTTCATTATTTTTTATTGAACTTCAATTTTGTTTACAAACTTGATACTCCATTTTAGGGCTGTATCTTTCGAATATTTTTGTAATCGAGTGTTTTCAATTAATCGAGTAATCGGAAAAAACATATTTTGGCATGGTTAAAGAGCGCTTATGAATTATACACAAGAGAAAATAAAACATTTCACCAAATAATGAACAACCAACTGGTTTTATTTTTGTTGAAAATCAACCAATTTTTTTCTTAAACTGACATTGTGCATAGGAACAAAGTATATTTTCTTGGGTCTGATGAACTACATGATGGTGCTTTTTTCTAACTGTTTACTGGAAAAGGAGAACAATAATAATTACCTCACTAAGATATTACTAATCCTAAATTACACTTTACATTATGTTGATGGCTGTGCATTTATACATCCTAAACTTAAGACAGAAAAAGGACACATATTCTTCACAGAGGGGGTCTCAAACTTAATTTACCTGGGGCCGCCAGAGGTAGGGTCTGAGTGGGGCTGGGCTGCATGAAGTATTGGGAGTATCTCAGGGTACCCCACAGTACCCTGAGATACAAGTACAATACATGATCCGTGGCTCACAATTATATCACAATATGGTGGTATGGTGAACCAAAAAAAAAACATTTTCATAGTTTGTATTTTGCTGCATTCAGCTGGGACTCCAGTTTACCCGTGACCCTAATGAAGATAAGTGGTGTAGGAAATGGGTGTTGTAGGAAACATTTTTGCAGCATAATTGAACCAGAACACAAGCAACAATGCAGAAAAAATGTGTAGCCACATTTTATGTCTGTTATTTACATGTTGTTTTATTTCTCTTTGGCTGCCTTTTGCGTTCTTCCGCCACGCTGGAGAGACTATGTCTTTCAACTGGCCTTGGAATGCCTCGGGATCCACCGGGAGGAGCTGTACAAAGTGGCTGGGGAGAGGGAAGTCTGGGCTTCCCTGCTTAGGCTTCTGCTTAGGCTGATGCTTAGGCTGACCTCAGATAAGCAAAAGAAAATGGATGGATGGATATTGCTTTTGATTCGGTGTACTTCTACTACTTTATTATGCCATTGTTTATCAGCAATTAGGCCTGTCACGATAATACATTGAATACTTTTTGTGTCTGCTGTGTATAAGACACCATTTGATATGAATTTCAGCCCAAAAAGGTGGGATTTATGTATCAGCTGCTGAGATTTCCAACGTGTAATACCTCATTGTGCACCAAACACATTTTGCCGCATTCAAAACTTGTACTTTAACTAAACCCTAGCAAAATGTAAACAGCTTAGTCTGCACACAATGAAACTAAAAGTGAATCGAGTGAATTTGAGGAAAACTATATGCAAATGAGCTGACCTCTGCATTCTTTTGATTTCTCTGGCTGTTTTGTCCGAATTCCGACAATAGCGAAAAGTGACAGTGATTCAAAATCTGAAATATGGTGTATTGTTCATTATACACGTTGCATGTGAATATTCTCCCTCATCCAGGTCATTGCATTCTCAGGGCATTCAATCAATTGCAACTGGACTGTTGAGGTTGTATTAGAAGCCATATCGCCTTTCATCCGAGCAGTCCTAATGTGTTCCTTCTGAAAAACTAGGTGGGACACACAACAGTCAGACTAGATAGGACAGCCTGGTGCGTGATCCAATCTATTTATCCTCTAAAGGAGGAGGCAGGTTCAGGCAGGTGTCAAATGACGATCGTTAGGATACAAAGGAGTGGGGCATTAGCCTCCTGTTCAGATGTAATGATGGTTATGGAACCCACCTGAAACCAAGCTGGCTATGCCTTGTTTATTTGGTAGAGGCTAAATGATGAATATTTTAGGAAGGACTGAAAGAACAGCATTGCATGTTCAGAGATGGCTTCTCAACATTAACCTGGATGGTTTCCCTCACCTTTCAAACCATCTTTCTTTGTTCAGAATGTGTGCATTTCTGTCCTTAAAATGGTGATATTTCTCTTTTTAGGTGCAAGTACACCATCGTCTTAACCTGAAGAGTTAGCCTGAGAGTTTGTTGCGTGTAGCATACGTCACATCCTGATCAGACCAACAACACAGAAAAAGGAGAAGCCTCACCATCATTAATTGTAATATTTACAATCAGTGTTAAGGTGTATGCACAAAAAAACTAAAACGTTGAGGTGCACATGTAAATATGTCAAAATCTCTTTTTTAAACCCTTGACTTAAAAAGTATTTACTAATTTATTTACTCATGTAAAATGGAAATCAAGCATTTAATACAAAAAAGTATAATAAAGATATAAATTACAGCATTTTTAGTGTAAATGTTACAATTGAGATTTCAGTAAACAGTGCCCTGCCATGAAATGTACCTAAATGTGATAATTTCTTGTTTTTCTTCATAAACGGGAACAGACTTGTGATACTTTAATATGATAATTGGTTAGAAAATAGCAACTTAAATATTTGCTTGCTATGTCACATTTTGGTACTTCTTTCAAGAGGATGACCCATATTAAGACAATGGATTTTAGGCCATATTGCCCATCCCTAACCGTTGTTTTGCAGTCGTCCGGTTTCTGTGTTTCTTGTCGGCACAACTCAGCGCAACATGCTAATCCCAGGCTTGACATCTTCCACAGTACACCGAGGCTTTTACAGTTGGTGTCCTCTTTCAACTGAAGAGACCCATCATGGATGAGTCAGGCGCTAGTTGTAAGTCTCAGATCAATATGTTATTATTGCAGTATGCATATTGATGCCTGCTGAATATAAATCACCCTAACATTATAATTTACAATAAATTTACAATAAATGTGGGGATATTTTGTAAATTCATAATAAAAAAACACCCTGGTTTGAATTAGTTGATAAATGAAGGAGGAGTTAGTGGCCAAAAAAAAAAAAAGATTCAAAATGGTGCTCAAGTTTTATAAAGTGTAATCTGGGTCACACTATGTCACACTATAAATTTGTGTTTTGCTCCAGTGTTCCCACACGACACTGGTATCACTTCACGATTACATCTTTTGGATGCCTTTTTATTTCGGTTTTTTAAATGTCTAAAAGCCTCCCACCCCCACCACTTCTTGCATCAAGCATGGCGATGATTCCCGTACTGCACATACGTTTGCATCAGCACACTCAAAACACACTTAGCCACAAAAGCTACACTCTGCTAAGGGTTTTGTTTCCTCTAATGCATCACAAAGTGGTGCGCGGCAATTTCAGAGTGACCTTTCTTTCGCCACGGCTAAAGTCTGCCAGGCCAGTTGTGATTTGCGCCTAGCCGGATGGGCGGCCTGATGTTCTATAGGTGGATTTAATACATCTTGCTACAGTATGATCAAGTTTTTGTCTTAGCTTTATATTAGCTCAGCAGCAATTATACAACTGTGACCTATACAAATCATGTTTACGTATCGGATGTTGCATAGAAGAATAATTACTATCAAAATGTGCTTTACGGTTTAGCTGCACTCCTGTGTTATACAATATGACCTCAAGCTTTCTTTATATCAGAGCTTGCATAAATAGAATACTGTGTAGTAGGGGTATAATGGTACAAGGCTTGTAATCAGATTGTTTTTTGGTATGGTACAACGGCGAACACAGTTCCCACTTGGTATATATTTAGTAAGGGACAGGAAGTATAACTGCCCATAGTCCAGCATCTACTCTGTGAACAAATACAGTGCAGGCCAGCCTTTGGCTAGACAGAGCCAAGGAGAAGCCAGAGCTGTTGTTAAAAGTCTCCTGGGAACACTTGGCCTTGACGGTGAAAAATGAAAACGGACAAAGGCAAGTGGATAAGACGTAAGTGTTGTGCCGGCATTGTTATAGCCCCGGTGTGCAGCCTTCCCCGTTAAAATGAAGTCTGTTTAAGCTGGACTTCTTACTCCCAGCTCCCATTCATTGTTATGTAATTCAATTAAGAAAATTGGCAATCTCGGAAGAGTACGTTGCACTCTGTGGCCTACTCAAGGCAATGCGCTCATTTCTCTTTTGCATGCACCAAGGCTGTCATTATCAAAAAGCCCATCGAGTTTTTAATTTCCCTGTGTTGACAATGAATGTATGTGGCTCAGTGCATCTTAATAAGCATATAGCGCAATTACTTAGTGGTGCAAGACCAAACTCCAAGACAGACGGCTTTTATGCATAATAACATCTGAACTCATCATACTAATCAATTTATTTATCCTGTTCCAAAGTGAACTTTGTAATTTATATATAGCCGAGTGTCACCCATCACCATCAGCTCTTTTTGGAAAAATGTCACGCACGGCAGGATGGAGTCAATCAAAGGTTGTCGCAAATTGCTACGTTTTTCGGTGATCTTTTATGAGGTTGTCGACATATTTGGTTCCATGCTAGTATAGTCAGCTTCATGTTATTTCATCCAAAGCATTGTTTGTGTGGATTTTTACCTCTGAAATGCCTGAAGGGCGTTATTTGCCTAAACAGCAAGGCGGACTGGGCATCAATTGGAGAGGAGCTGTTCCTTCTCAAATGTGAAAATTCATACAGTATATAAGATCGTTTTTTATTTTGAAGTGTAAGGGAAAATGGAGAAGTCAAGATTTAGCGTAAGTCGGATCCGATCAAATTAAATTAACCTTTAAAATAAATTAACCTGTATGTCACTCACACAGACCACATGAGAGACATAAAATACATACATAACTAAAAAAATAAAATGATACAGTAATTCAAAAAGAGGAAAATTCTTTACTTTTATCTTTGTGGTTGTCTTTGCACACTGCAGGGATGCGACAGCATTTTCAGGTTGTAATTAGCAGTGAGGATCAAACTACTCAGCCAGCATTAATACCGCTGATGACTTAATTGTAAACAACAGTACAACAAGTGTAATACACATTAGTTTCACACTGAAAGTTGAGTAGCAAAGTGCAATAAATACAGCGTACGGCCCACTCCTGAGACAGCACCAATTTGGAGTTATTTAAAACAAACTACATCTACAGGCTGCCTAGAGTCACAGCTGGTAATGCCAATAATGACCCAGCACCAATTGGATTCCTTGGCCGGGGTTTCCGGTACATGTAATTGATCGTGGCACAGCGCCACGATCAATTAAAAGCTGCCACACCTTAAAAATTACTTGTTTTTTTTTTTAAATGAAAACAATGTTATGTTATATATTTAATAAGTTAGTATATATGCTGAATAGACAGGAAACTACTGAAGTTTATTACTTCAGTTGCTGTAAATGCTCTAACTGTGCACCAAGTGCACAATTATTGGCAATATATTTAGCCTGACACTCATATAAAGCCCGGTCTGTTGCAAGAAAAATGGAAAAATAACAAAGGAGAAGGGGGAGTCAGCACCGGCATTCAAATTTGTGTGGCCCAGGGCTCTGCGCACCTCTTCCTGCCTCCCTGCCCCTGGCGCCCCATGAGGGCTCAGAGGTGGACAGGTGGATCTGGCCCAAAAGGTAGATAATGATGATTTACTTTTTTTTTTTTATTGGTCTTACTAATGTCTCACAAATTCTGCCTTGCAGAAATGGACTTCCTAGCTGTGCACAAACGAGGCTTGATGATAAAATGCGTTAACTGGAGCATTATTTGCGGTATGAATCAAAGGCAGGTGTATCAACTCAAAACATGGCCGATATTTCAGAACCTCAAATCCATCCTCAAATAACCACAGTGTAATGGATGAATGCCTGCCTCCAGCTCCCGTCTACAACTAAGCTGAGCATCTCAAGCTGACTCGAGAGTCACACCTGTTGCAATTATTTCTTTCGCAGGTTGCATGCCTGAAGTTGCAGGTAATAAACTGCTGCTTTTGTGAAACTTGAGGTGTGTGCGCGAATTGAAAAAGCTGCTCTGCCAAAGAAACACAGCCTTTTTTCTACAAGCATACTATTTATTTACCAAAGCTCTCCAAGCAATGAGAGAAATCTCATTTTACGAATGGAATTTACAGTGCTAATCTGTGGCAAATTTCCAGGGAAAGTTCATTCAAATGCTCATTCTCTGCTCCTTGGCTCCGTCATGCCAGATTCAAACCTGCAGCCAGTTACAAAACAGAAGGGAGGGACTATTGAACTAATGAAGGTGAGCTGCTAATGGAGTGGTAGCGAGCAGTACATAGAGTTAGCCTCTCCCACCCATGAAAATGGTGGATGAATGACGGGCAAATGAACGCCGGTGTTTTCATTTATTGCTATGCCGGGGAAGTCTGTTTTTCATACACACACACACGCACACACACCTAGACCATCACAATGTGCTTTGTAATGTTTTGGCAGGGGCACGCTTTCCTGTTAATAAGGAGGGCTGTTTAAAATTCCACAAGGAGAAAGTTCAGTGTTTCCATTGTCATGACTGGAGGCAATGAAAGGAGGATGTGTTGAGAGGCAACAAGCACTGCTTTCTCTAGGGTTATGCTGTTATTCTTTGCTGCTTGGAATTTTACAAAGTGTTAAGTCATACGGCTGCCCTGAAAGGGTCGCATTGTGGCGTTGGGTGTGCCTATGACAGGATTTTAATAATTTCAGGCTCCGGCCTGAAAATAAGACAAATAAGCCAAAATGCTATAATTGCATTAAAGTTAAGTGTGCCAGTAGGCTGCAGTCAGAAGGCCTTGGTCTTGAGGTGTACAGCAGGTGCTGTGAAGGGAGGCCAACGCGGGGCTTGATGTAATTCTATATCAGATGCTGGTTTGTCATTGCCCCAGATACCTGAGCGGAATTAACAAGCTGTAAGCAGTGCTCAGACTGGGAAGGGAGTGGTGCATTTCTGCACTTTATCCTTTATCCTGCCAAATCTGCACAATTTGACACACACCTGTTGGATAGTTTTAAAAAGATTAAAACAGGTCAGTTGGGACACCTCATATCGTTTTGCATAGTTGAGGGACACCAGAGTACAAGGTCGGGTTACAGCTGACATCACCTTCAGGAATGGATAATGTTAACGCACTCATAGTTTCTGCTTAAAGACACACCTGTTTTTTGCTGTAAAAACTGCAAGTTAAGATGTGTAACCCAATGTTTCCCATGTGCAGTCTTACACAAATACATTTTGACCATCACAGATGGAGAAATATCCGTAAAAATTCCATGTGTATGCATCATGGCCAAATCAGACGAGACGAGAATAGACAGGAATTACAGGAATTCATATTGCTAGTTATCAACCACATGACCTTGAGGCAGTTTGTGTCACTTTGAGCAGCTGGGGGTCAAACAAAGACAATGACCACATACACACTCATATGCTTGTATAATATATGGCAAAGTGATTCACGTCATTTAAATGATTTGCTCCAATCCAAGAAGCCATAAAATAGTTAAAAATTATTCGACAATACTGAAAGCTTATTTTCCTCAGCAGACATAATGAAAGAAGCAGATGAAAATAATGCTTCTAAAATGTCTATCTGCATTCTTACACAAAATCAGTCTGCGTGAATACATTTTTGTACAGACCTGATCAAAATCTTAAGACCAGTTGAAAAATTGCTAGCATTGACCTTTTGCACATTTGGATCTTAATGAGGTTTTTAAATAGAACTACAATATGCAAAAGCAAGAAGATTGAGTTTGACAAAAAGCACTTTGAAAAAGTAATTTATTGAAAACAACAATTAAACAGAAGTAGGCTGTTTATTAGCTGATCAAAAGTTTAAGACCGTCGCTCAGAAAATGACAAAAAACTCTCCACACCAGAACAAAAAAAATCCCAGTAGGACTCAGTAATGAGTAGCTCCACCGTTCTTGTTAATCACTTCAAAAATTGGTTTGGGCATGCTTGATGGGAGTGTTTCCAGAAAGCTAGTGGGAACATTGCTCCAAGTGGTGAAGATGGCTTCACAAAGGGCATCAACTGTCTGGACCTGTTGGCCATTTTTATAAACTTCCCTTACCATTCATCCCCAAATGTTCTATATGGGATTTAAATCAGGGGAACATGCAGGATGGTCCAAAAGAGTGATGTTATTCTTCCTGAAGAAGTCTTTCGTCAAGCGAGCATTGTAAACTGCAGCTTTGTCCTGTTGAAAAACACAACTGTTACCACACAGACGAGGGTCCTCAGTTATGAGGGATGCCCGCTGCAACATCTGCATGTAACCAGCCGCCGTTTACACTTTGCCAGGGAGCATCAAATATGGGAGATTGAAAGGTGAACAAAAGTTTTATTCTCTGATGAGAAAAAAGTCCAGGTGGCTTCCAACGTTACTGGCATGACAAGGAGATCCCACCTGAGATGTTTTCTACCCGGCACAGTGGAGGGGCGGAGGGTCCTTGATGATCTGGGGTGCTTTTACATTCAATGGAACACTAAAGCTTCAGGTGGTGCAGGGTTGTCAGATGGCGGCTGGTTTTGTGCAGATGTTGCAGCGGACATCCCTTATGACTGAGGGCCCTCGTCTGTGTGGTAACAGCTTGGTTGTTCAGCAGGACAACGCTGCAGTTCACAATGCTTGCTTGACGAAGAACTTTTTCAGGGAGAATAAACATCACTCTTGTCTGAAAGGTTTTTTGTCATTTTTGAGCAATGATCTTAAACTTTTGATCAGCTGATAAACATCCTATTTCTGTTTAACTGTTGTTTTGTCACACTGTGCTTTTTGTCACACTACCCCTTCTTGCTTTTGCATATTGTAGCTCTACTTAAAACCGCATTAAGATCCAAATGTGCAAAAGGTCAATTATAGAAATTTTTCAACTGGTCTTAAGATTTTGATCAGATTTTGATGTGTCCTTCATCGTTTCACTGCACTGTTTGGCTAAGTGTGATCTCCATGGTCACGTCTTCAGGCTTCCAGGGTGACAGCCTTTGCTGGCCGGTTTAGCCGGATTTGACAAGCTATTTCCCTAGATAGCCAGGGGCAGGAGAATGAAAATGAGGCCTACATGAAAATTATGACACTTGATTTTCTTCCCGGCCTAGTAGCATGTTGGCCTCACAGTCAGGAAGTTCAGGGTTCGAACCTCCGTTGGGCATCTGTGTGGAGTTTGCATGTTCTCCTCGTGCGTGCGTGGGTTTTCTTCGGGTTCTCCGGTTTTCTCCCACATTCCAAAAACATGCATGTTAGGTTAATTGGCGACTCTAAATTGTCCTTGTGAGTGTGAGTGTTTGTCTTTCTATATGTGCCCTACGATTGACTGGTGACCAGTCCAGGGTGTACCCCGCCTCCCGCCCAAAGTCGGCTAGAATATGCTCAAGCATACCCGCAACCCTAATGAGGATAAGCGGTATAGAAAATGGATTGATGGATAGATCTTCTTCCCTAGGCTTTGTATTTTATTTTTTTATTTTTAGTATGGTTGTACTTGCCAAGGTCAGTTGGTGGACCACAGTTTTTGTCTTAACTCAAAGCAATGGGAACCAAAGGCACTATTTCCCATTATGAAATTTGCTTTAAGATCTTTAACACTTGGAGTAGAGAAGTGAATGAGGTATTAAAACAAAGTTTGTTATGTTTTGTCAGATAGAATGAATCAAAGACTTGATTAAATTCAACCTGTTAATTCATTCATTGTTAATTCAAGTGGTGCTTGCATTTTATGCAAATACATAATGTGAGTACATTTGCCATTAGTTATTTACTTGTTTGTTTATATCCATAATTTAGTGTATACTTGATTCCCTTACAAAAAACAATGGGAATCTAGGAAACTTTACCTGCACTGTCCAGTATCCAGGTATTTATTTCACAGTCAGACTGGTTGAATTTATGGCCAAAAAGTTACTGAATTGATTTAAAGATTGAATGGTTTCAGATCATGTCGTTCTAAATGAACCAATATCGTCCTTAGATGGTATGGCAAACAGGAATTGTGGTATGAATTGAGTTGTTGTTAATACAAATTTTTACATGCCTAATTGTAAGTGTTTATTCGTAGGTTAAGTTGTTTTTCTTTTGCTGTGGTTACGGTTTGCTGTATCTATTTCAGTTTTGTGTGATGTTCAATGACTTCATCAGCCATTGTTAGAAAGTCCATCATGTTGCATGTTTATGACATATATATATACACACACACACACACAGAAAAAATATATATATATATATACACACAGAATATATATATATATATATATATATATATATATATATATATTCTGTTGTGAATGTATAAAGGTTTAATAATGTTGTTAGTTCTGTTAACGTTTGAATGTTAGCATTTGCAAACAAATCATTAGTTTGGCTGCATAACGTCACTCCAATTATAGCGTGGTGTTTGAGCTCTTATGTGCGTTTAGCTCATTAAGTCTTGTATTGTGTTCATTTTTGTAGTGATTTCTATGCTTTATGTGCATTGGTTTTCATTATGTTTATGTATAACATTAGCTGTCCCAGTTGTAACTATGTTGTTGCAGAACACAGTGTAACACAGTAAGAACATTAAGAGTAAAGCTTTTCACCACTTGGTAGAAATAAAATTCACCAAACAAAATCGCAACCTTTAAGCTTTATACAATACAAAATAACAATTTCAGTATTTTTGTTATAGAAATCTGTCTTGGGTAATGATAGAACAGGATAGCCCTGTGAAATCCATTTTTTTTTTCTAAGTTACGTTTTTTCCATTTACATTTTCATTAAATTTTTCATTCAATTAAATTTTTTTACATTTTACACCTATTTTTACCAGCATAGACTGCTTGCTTTTTGGGTTAGTGAATAAAATGTCCGTTCAATAAATGCAAAAAGCCTGACATTTATTGTCAATGGACAATTAAGACATGAATGTAGGCTGGGTAACTTTGGTAATTGGATGTCACCCCCTGCACACATTGCTACAAAATGTCAACTGTAATGCCCCTGCTCGTGAACAAGGAAGATGTAGTCACCGATGCCAATCTCATATGTACTGCATGTGATATTTTTTATGACATGCTTATTTTGTTTACACAGTTAGACGATATTGGGCAAATGGCGGCGCTCTTAATTTGAAGGCCGGAAGTGTCTTCTCTATGTTGAGAATGTCAATTGACGAATGTCTGTTGAATGTCTTAAGATGAACTGTGTGTAAGAAAAAACGTGCTTCTCGCCTTTTATCACTCAGAACCTGCATGTTGACATCAGGCATTGTAAACACTCTTTACATTAAAGCGGTAAAACACAACATGGTTAAAATGTACTTATCCAACCCGAGTAGCACACACAAAGCCACACTAGAATACTAAATTTAGATAACCCCGATAGCTTCCATTCACGCTCTCATCAGAGGAGGTTTCGACATCATTCGCCGGTGTTCATCACCATTTCAACATGTTTAGTTCAGGAGGGAGGCGGTTAAGTATTTGTAATGTGATTCCGCCATGATTGAGCCGTTTCCAGGGGAGAGGATTCCCCACTTGAACGATCCTTCCTTTTCCGATAACAGCATTTCATTCACATTATATCAACTTTCACGAGATATGTGTTTTACAGGAGGTTCAGTTTGTATTGGCAAATTCCGCAATTTTGTTCACAATTCCGCAGAAATCATAGGGCCAGCTTCCAGTACTAATAAATCAGTATTATTGAATTAAATCTACTTTGGCAAAAAGAAAGCAGAGGTGAGCTGTTTATGTTTTATGTGACTGCCAAACATTTCACACATTTTTTCACACATGGTCTTTTAACCCACCTGCAGCCGTCCCCTTCCCGCCCAGTCACCGCCTGACAGCTAAGGAGGTGTTCGACAGCGAAGGCAAGCCCAAGGTGGATGTACTGAAGGCCCACCTGACCAAGGAGGGCCGCGTGGAGGAGGCGGTGGCACTCAGGCTCATCGGGGAGGGTGCGGCCATCCTGCGCTCAGAGAAGAACCTGCTGGACATCGAGGCCCCAGTGACGGGTGAGTCCGGAGTTGTTTGTTCCTCTGTTGACTATGAGGATGTTTGCCAACTGTGGAAAAAACAGGTTGTTAGAAAACAGCACAGGGAAGCTAAAATACGACATATAAATATATCATATAAAATATGAGAGCATGGTCATGTTCAGTGACTACTAAAGGTAACCGAGTTGTTTCTGATGTTTTTTGTTGACGAACATGCACGGCTGCAACGATTCCTTGAATAAATCAAGTACCTTGATTACAAAAAATTATCGAGGATTTTTTTGGAGCGGAAGATCGGAGAGGTAAATTAAAATGAACGTCGCGCCAATCAGTAAGATGAAAGTTAATATACCTTACTTGCATAACGTTAGCCGTGTGGATTGCTAGATTTCTCTTCGTTATGACTACTGTCCAACGTGTGGGAGTTTATTATGAAGGTAACGTGACTTCTTACAGGATTTATTTCATCAGCACAAACACAGCTCTGTGAGTTCAACTGGAAAATGAAAACATATTAGCTTAGTAATCAGTTGTTTATTGGTTGTTCAAGCAAAAATTTAGTTTTTTCCAATTACTTGATTCATCAAAAAAAAAAAGTAGAATACTCAGATTACAAAAATATTTGATATCTGCAGCCCTAGAAGGGAGCTAGCGGAAGGAAAGAAGAGGAGGTTGCGCCAACTTTCGCCGGTGTTTATCGTCATTTCAACATTGGAGCGAGCGGTTTAGTGATTGTAATGAGATCCTGCCACGATTTTAGCCATACGCAGTGTATATAATTCCGCACACCAATGTTTCTTCCCACGATAACAGCATTTCATCACATGATGCCAATTTTCACGAGATTGCGCATTTAACAGTAAATTCCGTTTGTATTGGCCAATTCTGTGATTTCGTTAATGCACAAATCATTGGGCCCTACATATGCACATGCATTTCTTCCTGGTCAAGTGGAGCCTGTCCTTCATTAGACTTTGTGATGAGGCTTCTTTGATGCTTTGCAAATGTGAGCTAGCCTCTACGGCAACAACCAATCACTGCAGAAAAGACTGTAGTGCATGCATATTCGATAAAACACTTGCTAAATTCCTGCTGCTCAACAGCCATGTTGTCCTCCGAGACTTTTCAGGGGAGCACAATAGAGTTTAAAATAAAGTGACAGCGCCTGTTATGTCAAATCTGACCTGATCCAACTAAATGTGATAAGTGAAAGATGACTATTAAATACCAAATCAATATTCCTTGACATTACATCTTTCTGATCACCATTTGCTCTCTTGTGTGATATCAGAGGTCCCCCTTCTAATGTAAGTCCCATCACTTTCCCACAATTCTCCACTCACTTCCTCACCTCATCTCTTTAGCAGCTAGGGTTTTTCTCACAAGCCAATTCCAACATGACATTGGAATTAGTATGTAAATATTTAACGTGGACACGAGGAAGCATGACATATCAGCCTCGTTGTGCTTGACACTCTCTATAGTCACTTCCCGGTCAGGCCAGATGGCCGCTGGGATTTTCTCCAAAAAGGAACGGAGAGAGTGACACTTAGTGTACAAGATGCTCCCGTGGCTATCACACACTACTCAGCAAAGCTTAAACAGTCACATGAGCACGTTTTATGCTTAAAAGTCCCATGTTAGACTATTTTTCGTTACATTTAGATAAGGGCATACTCACACTAGACAAAGTTTGAGTGTAACAATCATCACACAGGTGTTACACGTGTTTGACATGATTGAAAGAAGGGTCCTAGGACTTGGCACAGTTTCATGCACACACATGTATATGCGCAGCATTGCGGAGTCATAGAATAACCATATTGCAATTGCTTATATCAGATCATTTAATGATAATCTACACAATTCATCATACAAATAAAATCCCAAAAATAAGATTCCAAAATGAAACCTACAGCACGCTTGTTTATTACTGGGTTTTTGAATGGAAATTTTCCTGCTTTGGATCATCCCAACAACACAACGAAGCTTCAGTACGTCTTGCATTTTAAGCCAAGTGTACAAGAAACCCTAAGAAACCTGCAAACTGATCTGATCTGACATTTGGTCAACTTCAATTACTATGAACATTATACAGTCGTCCCTCACAACATCGCAGTTCGAACATTGCTGCCTCATCGATCACTCTCACGGTTTTTCAAAAATGAATTAATAAATGATTAGCTTTTGCCGTTGACTATGGCCTATTATTAATCCAAAAATATTGAAAGGCAAGTTAAATGTAGTATTCTGGTCACTAGGTGTCAGTAAAGTGACATTGGTGAGACTCCTTACATTACATTACTTCACATTGCATGTAGTCAGCCATGGCATGTCGGACATGCTAGAGAGGGAAAAAAAGGGTCGGGGGAGTTTTGCCACAGTTGAACAGCCCTCTGGAGAAAAACTTCCACACATAACCTTTCCTTCTCCTCACAATGGCATCATTTCATTCATATGTGACTTTCCACAAGATTCAGCATTTAACAGTAAATTTCCTTTTTTATTGGTGAAATCAGTGATTCTGTCCACAATTCCGTTACGTTGTAATCATAAGACCTTACAGAAGCTTCACACTCACCGGCAAACTCGCCCCAGACTGATGAGGCCAAATATTTTTATTATACAAAATTATAATATAAAATACAAAAACCTAGGATTTACAACCTAATGTTTAACTACTGTATTTGAATTTTTCAGTTTTTTCTTTTTAAACAAATTTAAAGTGAACCAACACAACTCAACTGACTGCTTTTTCTCTTCCCATTGCACTGATGGGTGAACAGTTTTGTTTTTTTCCACAGTTTTCAATTGCCTGTGCAGGTTGTTTGTGGAGCTGGCTCTATATAAAATTATTTTTTGCAGTGTCGCCATTCTGCCTTTTGAATCGTCAATAAAATTGAAATGGTTCCAAATTTTACTTCTTTTCCCTGGTCTCACTCAGTTTAACTGTCGATGTCGTCCCTTGTTAGCCCTGGCTCTTTTTCTCTTGTGTGTTTGCAGTTGCTGCTGCGAGTTGAACTATCGCCTCTTCTTCTCTTTCTGCTCGGCGCATGCAAACACATATTGACCAATCATGTGCGGCTTGAAGAGAAAAAAGTGAGAGAGAGAGAGAGAGAGCGAGTGAGACAGCAAGAGTTAGAGCGTGCAAGAGAAATAGAGAGAGAGAGAGAGAGAGAGAGAAGGAAAAAACCAGGGTTTCCAATCAGGAGCCGGCTCCTGTTGTTCACCTCAAAGACCCGGCTTTAAGAGCCATTTCGTTCACAACCAACACATCACTACTAGCGATGGAACATTTATGTGAATCTGGCAAATTGCATTCTGTACTGCACAGGAAGGTCCGGAGTTTGACAATGGTCTACAGTCTCATAGCGAGTCAGGACGCAGACAGAACACATGGGTTTTCCTTGAGTCAATCAGGATGCAGAACACAATACATGTACATACACTGTAAGAAGAAAAAAAAGCACAGCAAAATTTTGCGGAACATCGGAAAACAACGTCTTCCGCCACGAGATCAGACCGATTCGGTTGCCGTAAAATCTGGGCCACACTCCAACATGGTAGGTGCGATAAATGTGCCTCAAAGCTGGTTGCCACTCGACTCCCGCCACCTAGAGCAGAATCAGAATCAGAAAAACTTTATTGCCATTGTAAGTGAACAATTCACGAACTAGGAACTTTCTTTGGCGACTCAGTACTACGTAAAATTCTAAGTAAATTATAAATTTATAATTTATTATTATAAATTTATACAATTATAAATTATAAAATTCTAAATAAACATAGTACTAACACTAACTAAACATGGAACCTAAGTAAAAAGTTGAAATCACTGATAAGTAAAGGCATGAGGGTTTTTTAGTGCAGGTATTATATGGTGCCAATAGTACTGATTATAAAGTGACCATAGTGCAAATGTTATATTTCTCTCAACCGCTGCACACAGACACGCTTGAGGGTTGCGTGTCTGGAAGGGGCGGGGCGTGTTCAGTGGTCAAAATGTGTGCCTGTCGGTCACTCTCTTGGAGGGTAGGGGCCTGATGTAGTAATAAATTTTTAGTTTAGTTTGAAAACCACTGGACTAGTGGCTCAGGATCGACTGGCTGGGGACCCCTGCCCTAGAGACACTTATTAAGAACATACTTCAAAAGTCATTATTATATCTTTAATTTTTGTAGCCAAAACACAAATCAAACATCAAATCCAAAGTGTTAAGAGGCAAGGATTGTTGTGCTTTTAAAAAAAAAAAGAAAAGAAAAAAAAGCATATTTTGCTTCCTAAAATGCTTGTGCCTTCTAAGACGTGGCCTAATTTGAAAGTGAAAGAATTGTGACCACTGGTACTTCTCCATACAATTTGTCCACCTCGGTTTTCCTAAGTGCACGTTTACGAGGTGTAAGCGGGGGAACACCCCGTTGTTGCTGGAGGCAATGAGGCTGGCCTTGGAGTGACCTATGTAGGTTCTGAAGCCACATTGCGTAATGCACACCACCCACTCCCTGGAGCTGCAGCCTTCTTATGTGCCGCTTACTAGTGGAGCTTGCTTTTAGTGTAACAAGCACAGCTATGGTCAGAACGAATTGTTTCTCGCTCCAGATAATTTACTCCTACCTTTTCTTCTTACGTGGGCTTCTCACTTCTACGTGGGCTGTTGGTGGACTGAGTCTGAGTGATAGACAGATTCCATCCTCCCACTTCAAATATATATTTTTTCAGTTACTGAAGCGTTTCCATAGCAATAAGCATTTCGCACCACGTTACACAAAACAAGATGAACCTGGATATCTCAGTTGTGTTTTGTTTTCCGCTTCATTTAGTGATGAATAATGAGAGATTATGAGATAGGAGATATTGAGATATCAATACAGAACAAAACAATACAAAACAAAACAAAACAAACAGCACCTGGAACTGGAAGTGCGGTTGAGCATAACAGTGCATGAATTCAAAATCAGATTTTTAAGTACGGTATCGGCTTACCACACATTAGCAATTTGCAGTTTTTCATTAAAACTTTTTACACAAAACCCACATTGGTGTGAAAAAGTGTTTGCCCCCTTGCTGTGATTTTTGTGCATGTTTGTCACACATAAATGACAATACAACTGAAAACAAAAAAATCCAAACCTACATGGCCTTGTATGAAAAAGTGATTGCCCCCCAGACGTATTAACCTTTTGGGCCACCTTTAGCAGCAACAACTGCAATCAAGCAATTGTGACTTTACGGTCAAGGCACAGCATCTAAATACAAATCAGGTCAGGACTTTGACTAGGTCAAATTCTTTATTTAGTTTTTCTTCAGTCATTCAGAGGTGTGTTTTGAATCATCGTCTTGCAGCAGAACCCCAGTTTGTTTCAGCTCGAGGTCATGAACAGATGGCAGGATTTTTTGGTACACAGCAGGAGTCACGGTTCCATTTATCACAGCAAGTCTACCAGTCCCGAAGCAGCAAAACATACCTAGACCATCACGCTACCACCACCATATTTTACTGTTGGTATGATATTTTTTTCTGAAAGGCAGTGTTATTTTTACACCAGATCTAATGGGACACACACTTCCCAAAATGTTCAACTTTTGTCTATCAGACTGTAGAGTATTTTCCCAAAGGTCCTGGGGATCATCAAGATGTTTTCTGGCAAAATTGAGACAAGTCTTAATATTCTTTTTCTTCCGCAGTTGTTTTGGTCTTGGAACTAGTTTTTGCCCAGTGTCTTTCTATGGTGGAGTCATCAATATTGACATTAACTAAGCCAAGTGAGGCCTGCCGTTGTTTGGATGTTGTTGTGGGGTCTTGTGACCCCTTGGATGAGTCATCGCTGCGCTCTTGGGGTAATTTTGGTTGGCCGCCCACTACTGGAAAGATTCATCACTGTTCCTGGATTCTGTCAAAGGTTTCCTCCCCAGAGGGAGTTTTCCCTTGCCTCTGTCACCAAGTGCTTGCTCATATCAAGCAGGTTCTCCGTTTATGACCTCCATGTGTAAAATGCCATGAGATAACTGCTGTTGTGATTTGGCACTAAACAAATAGCTTTAATTGAATTAAATTCTATGTTTTTGCCATTTGTGAATAATGACTACCACTGTGGTTTGCTGGAGTCCCATAGCTTTAAAAATGGCTTTATAACATTTTTCAGACTAATAGATCTGTTATATGTTTTAACCGGGGGGCAGTCACTTTTTCACACAGGGCCATATAGGTTTGGATTTTTTTTTCTTCCTTAATGAATAAAATGTTTCACTTAAAAACTGCATTTTGTGTTGTTATCATTGACTATTATTTCAGTTTGTGTGATGATCTGAAACATCAAGTGTGACAAACATGCAAAAAAAAAAAAAAGAAATCAGGAAGGGGGCAGACAATTTTTCACATCATGGTAATGAGTTTTATATTTTGCACCGTGGTCCCTTACTGTGCTCAAAACGAACGGAACTGTGACCTCAAAACCGATGTACCTACCAAAGCTTAAAGTAGTTAGTGAGTCATCAAACAACAAGCGTTACAGCCATTCAGAGATAGTCCACTGCGAGACGTTTGTAGTGAGTGTTGGCTTGATTGCAAAAAGGGCCATTTTTAGAATCTGGACACAAATAGCCTCAGAGGCAAAATTTTTCTATTAGCTTTGTTGCCACTGATCCAGTGGCAAGTGTGTCATAGTGTGGATTCATTTAAAAAAACATTCTCAGAGCTGTGTCTCACGAGAATCATAACCGGAGATAATTGCTCTCCAATGCTGTCCTCCAGCTTGCTCTTAATTGGGTGTCTCTGTTTTTACTTTTTTGGGGGTCTTTGGTGGCTCCGAGATGCACATCGTAAAAAACTGATAAAATCCTGTCTGCTGTGCAAACACATTTCACTCTACTCGCCCTGCTTAATTAGCGGAACGTTTTTGGAAATACCAAACTTTGCACAGTAATTGCCATTGAATGTACACTGCACATGCACTTTGTTTTATTCAGCTGAATGTTACAGTCAGTGACCTTGTGACCTAACCTTTACTGAATGCACCCAATTGACCCACTGAGCTTTAATCAGACCACCCCATGCTGTCAACTGGTGGCAGCTGGCGGAAATCACAGGCCGCCTTCTGATCCCCAGGGAGTAATAAAGCGTCGCAAAGGTCATAGGAAACTAATCCCTACTGAATGATTTGTCATTGTGTCGCATTTTTCATATTTCTCTAAATATTTAACCCAGAAGAAGCCCTTAAAATGCAGCCTCTTGTATGACTTGGTGACTCAAAACTGCTGCAAAAATACAATGTTGATATTTTTTCCCCCCACTTTAAATGGCAGTTTTTTAAAAGCATATCAATAGGGGCATTTGGATTTAATAAGAGGCATTTTGATGCGTAAATTTAGCTTCAAAGCCCAGTTATTATTGTATCTACTGTCACCATGATTTGAACTTTTACCGAGTACGTCTCCTACAATTGAGAAGCAATCTGCAATCAAGTGTGATTAACTTTGAGTTAACTATGAAAAATGCAATTAATTGTGATTAAATGTTTAAATTGATTGACAGCCCTATTATTAATTTATGCATGTAATGGTTCATGTATATTAAAGAAATATGATACATTAAATAATCGATTATATAATATATTCAACAAATATACTCTGTTTACGGGATGAGATGATACACAAAATTTGGTTTACGAGAATAAGATAAGATTTTATCATTACTTTTAGTTTTTATGGTACAATACTTTTGGAACTTGGATTATGGTGAGTACAGGCAATGTGCTGACAAAGGAATGAAGAGTTAGGATTGCATTAGTTTAAGTTAAGTGTGGAATCAAAAATGGCATTGTCAATGCGTTTTTTTTTTTATCACAAGGAACATATGTGTGGGTTTTCATTTAAGGAACAGAGATTAACTGTAAAATGTGTTTTTGATGTACAGTCGACACCGCCAAAATGGCTTGACAATAAGAAACGTAATGGCACAAAAAATCCCCAAGAAGGTAATTTTAAGAACGTGAATAAAAATTGCCACACTGAATAAATGATAATAATAAAAGTTAAGTCAAGTGGGATCAACCCAGGTAAAGGAGAGAGATTCCGTGGAGTTCAAGTGTGTGTAAAAGACTCTCAGCATCACAGGGAAGGTTTCTTCCTAGCAAGAATCTGTCTGCAGATTCGGTGACATGTTTTCCAGCACTTTCAGCCAGTGAACCTTCAGTGTCTTTGCCAATGCTCGAATGAAGTCTGGTGAATCGCTTCAAGGTCCCCAGTAGAAAGAGACATATGGTGGAGAAGCAAAGCACAAAAGTGTCCACTTAAATCCGTCTGTATCATTCTTGCAACACTGTCTTGTTGTATTTTATTTTTGTGTCACCCAATAGTCTGAGCCACCTTTTAGCAGTGAGTCCACAATGCTAAACAATGTATCCATTATGCTCCTGTGGCAACCAGTGTGGACGTGCAATATGGAAATCAGCATCCTTGTGGAGGCTTTTATGTGCTGTTCTCCTCATGTGTTTTTTTTCTCTCCTCTTTTGTTCTACCTGTAGTGTGCGGTGACATCCACGGGCAGTTCTTTGACCTGATGAAGCTCTTCGAAGTGGGAGGCTCACCCGCATCCACACGCTACCTTTTCCTGGGGGACTACGTCGACAGAGGGTATTTCAGTATTGAAGTGAGTTTCAACTGGTCAATATTCAAATCTGATGGATATAATCAAAATATTTATATTACATTTTATATCTTCCCAAGGATCAACAGTAGAAAAACGTTGATGTTGTTTAGAGTAGTCGGTGTACATCTTGTAAATCAATGTAGATTTACTATCCACTGCAATGACAACACAGTCATTGTCAAAATACCTGACAAATGAGTAGCAAGATAATTGTGTCTTGCCTACAGTCTAGCATGGTGGTAGTAGCGTTATGGTCTGGGACTGCACGACTGCTGCCAGTACTGGGTAGCTGTGGTTCATTGAGTGAAAACATACATTCCAACATGTACGGTGACATAGTGAAGTAGAAACAAGCTGCATGGCAGTTTGTCAACCTCTGATGTCATGGAGGAATGGAAGAAGAGTCCAGTAACAGCCTGTGCAATTCCATGCTCAAGAGGCTCAAGGCAGTTATATTATATTATATTATATATTAACACTAAGGACACAATTAGGATATGTTCACTTTTGTTCCCTCTGTGCTAATAATAAATATATACTGCTATTCAAGCTGTACACTGACTACTCCAAAGTGTATCCATTTTTATAGTATTGTTGAAGATATACTGTCCAAAAATGGTTGCTGAAATGTGAGTCTTACTGTACAAGTCTTTGGCTATTGCATAATTTGTTACATTAGGCTTTTATTAATAAAACATACAGTAATGGCTTCTCTGTAGGTTTGCCATCCTCCCCAGCTACCTTGGGCAACCACAAGCCACAAAATGTACTGCATGAATGTTTCATCAAAAGCAGACGCTACTCTGTGAGCCATTATGCTTTGTGTTTTATACTTCTTCTTTGTCCGCAGTGTGTGCTGTACTTGTGGGCCTTAAAGATCCTCTACCCCAAAACACTGTTCTTGCTGCGTGGGAACCATGAATGTAGACATTTAACTGAGTATTTCACATTTAAGCAGGAATGTAAGTAGTCCCCTCTTCATCCTGTTCTATTATACAGTTGTGTTCAAAATAATAGGACAAAAAATAGCAGCGCAATGTGACTAACCTGATTAATCACTGTTATTAGTATATTTTTATTCCTACATGGCAAACAGGTTACCAGCAGGTACAGTAGATTCTCAGAAAACCAACAAGACCCAGCATTCATGATATTCACACTCTTAAGGCTGTGCAATTGAGCAATTAGTTGAATGGGGTGTGTTAAAAAAATGCCAGTGTGGCATTCAATCAGTGATCTTTACAGTGTAAATTTACAGGTAGAATTACAGTGTAATTTTGTGAGAAAAAAAACAGGTGTGAATCAGGTGACCCCTACTTAAGGATGAAACCAAAGCTTGTGGACCATGCATTTCTTTTTGAAAGCGTGAGGAAAATGGGTCGTTCAAAACAGAAGAAGAAGAACGGTGTACTTTGATGAAAAAGTTAATTGGAGAGGGGAAAACTTATGAAAAGGTTCAAAACATGTTTGGTTCTTCAAATAAAGTGATCTCCAATGCTTTAAAATGGAGAGCAAAACCAGAGACACATGGCAGCAAACGAAAGACAACTATCAAAATGGATTGAAGAAGAACCAGAATGGCAAAGGCTCAGCCAATGATCAGCTCCAGGATGATCAAAGACAGTCTGGAGTTACCTGTAAGTACTGTGAAAGTTAAAAGACATATGTGTGAAGCTAATCTATTTACAATAATCCCCCGCAAAGTCCCTCTGTTAAATAAAAGGCATGTGCAGAAGAGGTTACAATTTGCCAAAGAACACATCAACTGGCCTAAAGAGAAATGGAAGAACATTTTTTGGACTGATGAGAGTAAAATTGTTCTTTTTGGGTCCAAGGGCCGCAGACAGCGTGTGAGACGACCCCAAACGCTAAATTCAAGCCACAGTACACAGTGAAGACAGTAAAGCATGGTGGTGCAAGCATCATGATATGGGCAGTTTTCTCCTACTATGGTGTTGGGCCTGTTTGTCAAATAGCAGGGATCATGGATCAGTTTGCATATGTCAAAATACTTGAAGAGGTCATGTTGCCTTATGCTGAAGAGGACATGCCCTTGAAATGGGTGTTTCAACAAGACAATGACCCCAAACACAATAATAAACTAGCAAAATCTTGTTATGTTGTTATGTTATGGAGTGGCCAGGCCAATACACTGACCTTAATCCAATGGAGAACTTGTGCGGTGACATAACAAATGCTGTTTCTGAAGCAAAACCAAGTAAAGGTAATGAATTGGAATGTGGAATGTTGTTAAAGAATCTTGGAGTGGAATAACAGCTGAAAGTTACCACAAGTTGGTTGACTCCATGCCACACAGATGTGCAGCAGTTTTAATACACTGTGGTCATACAGCTACATATTAGCATATTAGTTTAGTTCACATGATTGCCAAATGCTAGAAACAAAAACGGTTTGTACAAAATTGTTTTTAGTTTGGAAATTTTGTCAACGGCAGACACTGTTTTTTTTTTTTTTAACACCACCTTTTCAACTAATTGCCCAATTGCAAAGCCTTAAGAGCGTGCATATCATGAATGCTGGGTCTTGTTCTCTGAGAATCTACTGCACCTACTGGTTTACCATCCATCCATCCATCCATTTTCCACCGCTTATCCGGGTCCGGGTCGCGGGGGCAGCAGCTTCAGTAGGGAAGTCCAGACTTCCCGGTCCCCAGCGACCTCTTCCAGCTCCATCGGGAGGACACAAAGGCGTTCCCAGGCCAGCTGTGAGACATAGTCCCTCCAGCGTGTCCTAGGTCTTCCCGGGGGCCTTCTCCCGACTGGGCATGCCCGAAACACCTCACCAGGGAGGCGCCCGGGAGGCATCCGGACTAGATGCCCGAGCCACCTCAACTGGCTCCTCTCGATGTGAAGGAGCAGCGGCTCTACTCTGAGCTCCTCCCGGATGGCCGAGCTCCTCACCCTATCTCTTAGGGTGAGTCCAGCCACCCTACGAAGGAAACTCATTTCCGCCGCTTGTATCCGCGATCTCATTCTTTCGGTCATGACCCATAACTCATGACCATAGGTGAGGGTGGGAACGTAGATCGATCGGTAAACAGAGAGCTTTGCCTTCCGGCTCAGCTCTCTCTTCACCACGACGGTCCGGTACAGCGACCGCATTACTGCAGATGCTGCACCGATCCGTCTGTCGATCTCACGCTCCAACCTTCCCTCACTCGTGAACAAGAACCCGAGATACTTGAACTCCTCCACCTGAGGCAAGACCTCACTCCCAACCCGGAGGGTACAGTCCACCCGTTTCCGACTGAGAACCATGGCCTCGGATTTGGAGGTGCTGAGTCTCATCCCAGAAGCTTCACACTCAGCTGCAAACCGCTCCAGTAAACGCTGAAGGTCACAGCCTGATGAGGCCATAAGGACCACATCGTCTGCAAATAGCAGAGACGAGATCCTAAGGTCACCAAGCTGGACTCCCTCAACACCTTGACTGCGCCTAGAAATTCTGTCCATGAAGATTATGAACAGAATCGGTGACAAAGGGCAGCCTTGGCGGAGGCCAACGTTCACCGGAAACAAGCTCGACTTACTGCTGGCAATGCGAACCAGGCTCCTGCTTCGATTGTACAAGGACCGAATGGCACGTAGAAGCGGACCATCAATCCCGTACTCCCGGAGCACCCCCCACAGGACACCACGAGGGACACGGTCGAATGCCTTTTCCAGGTCCACAAAGCACATGTAGACTGGTTGGGCAAACTCCCACATACCCTCGAGTACCCTTGCAAGGGTGTAGAGCTGGTCCAGTGTTCCGCGACCGGGACGAAAACCACATTGCAGCTCCTCTAACCGAGGTTCGACTAACGGTCGTACCCTTCTCTCCAGCACCCTGGAGTAGACTTTCCCAGGAAGGCTGAGGAGTGTGATCCCCCTATAGTTGGAACACACCCTCCGGTCACCCTTTTTAAAAATGGGGACCACCACCCCGGTCTGCCAGTCCAGAGGTACTGTTCCTGACTTCCATGCAATGTTGTAGAGGCGTGTCAACCAACACAGTCCTCCAACATCCAGAGCCTTGAGAAATTCTGAGCGGAACTCGTCTACCCCCGGAGCCTTGCCACTGGGGAGTGATTTGACTACCCCAATTACCTCAGCCACGGTGATAGAACTGTCCACGTACGTATCCTCAGACTCTGCTTCCTCTATGGAAGGCATGTCAGTGGGATTGAGAAGGGCCTCGAAGTATTCCTTCCACCGACCAACTATATCCACAGTCGTGGTCAGCAAGCCCCCGTCCGCACTGTAAACAGTGTGAACTGGGGGCTGCTTCCCCTTTCTGAGGTGTCGGACGGTTTGCCAGAACCTCTTCGAGGCCGACCGAAAGTCGTGCTCCATAGCCTCACCGAACTCCTCCCACACCCGAGTTTTTGCCTCGACCACCGCCGAAGCCGCGTGCCGCTTGGCCTGCCGGTACCTGTCAGCTGCTTCGGGAGTCCCGCAAGCCATCCATGCTCGATAGGACTCCTTTTTCAGCTTGACGGCAGCCCTAACCCCCGGTGTCCACCATCGGGTTCGGGGCTTGCCACCACGACTGGCACCGACCACCTTGCGGCCGCAACCACAACTGGCTGCCTCAGCAATAGAGGCACGGAATACGGCCCATTCGGACTCAATATCCCGGTCCTCCCTCGAAATGCAGGCGAAGCTCTGCCGGAGATGAGAGTTGAAGACTCGACGAACGGGAGATTCTGCCAGACGTTCCCAGCACACCCTCACTACGCGTTTGGGTCTGCCAGGTCTGTCCGGCATCCTTCCCCGCCATCTAATCCAACTCATCACCAGGTGGTGGTCAGTTGACAGCTCAGCCCCTCTCTTCACCCGCGTGTCCAGAACATACGGACGCAGGTCTGATGATACGACCACAAAGTCGATCATAGACCTGCGACCTAGGGTGTCCTGGTGCCAAGTGCACTTATGGGCATCCTTATGTTCGAACATGGTGTTCGTTATGGACAAACTGTAGTTCGCACAGAAGTCCAGCAACAACACACCGCACGGGTTCAGGTCAGGGAGGCCGTTCCTCCCAACCACGCCCCTCCAAGTCACACTGTCATTGCCCACATGGGCGTTGAAGTCTCCCAGTAGAACTATGGAGTCACCAGCTGGGGTGCTCTCCAGCACCCCTCTGATAGACTCCAAGAAGGCTGGGTACTCTGAACTGCCGTTCGGCGCATAGGCACAAACCACAGTCAGGACCCTTTCCCCAGCCCTAAGGCGTAGGGAAGTAACCCTCTCGTTTACTGGGGATGACTCCAACACAGAGGCACCAAGCCGGGGGGCTAACAATAAGCCCACACCAGCTCGCCGCCTCTCCCCAGCGGCAACTCCAGAGAAGAACAAGGTCCAGCCCCTCTCAAGGAGTTTGGTTCCAGAGCCTAAACTGTGGGTTGAGGTGAGTCCGACTATATCTAGTCGGAATCTCTCCGCCTCTTCCACAAGCTCGGGCTCCTTCCCCACCAGAGAAGTGACATTCCATGTCCCAAGAACCAGATTTGGTCGCCGAAGCCCAGGTCGCCCGGACACCCGCCCTCGACCACTGCCCAAATCACACAGCACCGGACCCTTATGCTTGCCCCTGCAGGTGGTGGGTCTGCGGGGGGGAGTTCCCGTGCGGCTTCTTCGGGCTAGGCCCGGCCAGGTCCCACGGGTGAAGACCTGACCACCAGGCGCTCGCCTGCGAGCCCCTCCCCCAGGCCTGGCTCCAGGGTGAGGCCCCGGTATCCCACGTCCGGGCGAGGTGCGGTCACTCCTAATGTTTGTCTTCATATGGGTCTTCTGAATCACTCTTAGTCTGGCTCGTCACCTAGAACCTGTTTGCTTTGGGAGACCCTACCAGGGGCATAAAGCCCCCGACAACATAGCTCCTAGGATCACTCGGGCACTCAAACCCCTCCACCGCGGTAAGGTGGTGATTCACGGAGGGGCACGGAGGGGTTTACCATGTAGCAATAAAAATATACTAATACAGTGATTAATGTGGTTAGTCGCATTGCACTGCTATTATTATGAACATTATTATTATGAATGCTGTATATGCAGTATAAGTACATTCTAACTTAGATTCAATTGAGAAAAAAAATCATTCATTTTTTTTCTGCCTCAATAAATTGCTTACATCAACTAACGCACTTATATCAGCCACACAGAGCGCAAAGAATTAAGAGCTTCCTTCCCTGCGTGAGAATGCGACAAAAGAGAAGGAACACAAACAAACAGACATGAAATTTGGCTAAACAGCAAGTTAAACATTGTGACGCGTATCCGTCGTACAAGGAAGTGCGTGTCTCACTCACTTAGCTGAGCGTAATGTGTTCCACTGTGTTTTACTTTGAACACTGCAAAAATTCAATATCTTATAAAGAATTTTTGTCTTATGTCTAGTCAGCATGTCTTGGTTCAGGCTTAATAAATCCACAGCCATCAACATCATGTAATATGTCATGTAGTCTTGGTGATGTCTTAGTGAATTATTACTATCTCTTTTCCAGTAAATAGTACAAATAGTACAATCCGGAATGGATATATTCATATTATGTAGTCCATTTGACCCAAGAAAAAAATGGTGTGTGTGTTGTCCTGTTATCAATACACTCCGTGAGCGCAACTGTCATCTTGATGTAATTTATGGAAACAAGTATGGGACGTTTGCTCCCGTGCCCGTTCGTTGTCAGCAGTTGACTCTGTAGTTTGTTGCTAACTCACACGGTTACAAAAAACACAGGTAAGACAAAACACAAAACATTTTTTAAATAGTTTTACAATTATAGTTTTTCATGCATAATTCAAAATAAATGATGAATGAAAGAGAAAAATGAACATGTAGGGATACTTGAAGGCATCATTGAAGACGTGGTGACGTATTGACAAAGACATGATGTGGCAGAGAGATTAACATGGACACTACTTTCAGGTTTTGCCATGAGTTATTTCTCACCTTCCTTATATTCCAGGTAGAATTAAGTATTCAGAGAGGGTATATGACGCATGTATGGACGCCTTCGACTGCCTTCCCTTGGCTGCACTAATGAACCAGCAGTTCCTGTGTGTACACGGAGGACTTTCTCCAGAAATCACAAATCTTGACGACATCAGGAAAGTATGTGCAAGATTTCAATATTTATTTCATAAAGATAGCCTGTGTATGTTTTCATACCAAGTGGTCTCCATGAACAGCAAGTGCTAGTAAGAAATGCTGTAGTATGACGCACAGAACACCATGGATCCTCAGACTAATCTAAAAATCTTGGAAGACTTGGATGGTGCTCTAATTCAATCATTCCAAATTGATTCTTGGGCTGTAATCAGAGAGCATGCATAATAGAAAGTATTCTATTGAAGTGTCCATCATGCTAGCCATGCACTAATCTACCATCTTTTGTCTGAGAAAGACCTAAGCTTCGCTCAAAGCGGAACCCATTGCTTTTTTATACCCCCTCCTTTCTGACTATAATCTGTAACAATTCAACCCCAAAAAATAACCGCTTTTTGCTGCAAAAAGACACTTCAAACCGTTGTCCCAGATCTCCCCGTCTAGTCAATAACAAAGCTAAATTGTTGTGGGCGCCACATTTTCAGAAAGCTAAAGACTGTTTTTATTACAAGATTGCCAGTCCATAATCTTCAACCACGCAGGCGTGCTCTGCTGTTTTTAAAGACCCACAGTAAAGACAAAGGGTCAATGATTTTCTATTTTAGTGGTTCTCAACTGTTTGGCTAGGGACCCACTATCATCGCCCAGTGATAAATGGCAACCCAAACTGCAACTTTTTTATAACTTCTCAAATATCTCATACATAACTGCATTCATGGGCCGCACGGTGGTTGAATGGGTAGCATGTTGGCCTCACAGTCAGGAGGTTCTGGGTTCGAATCTGTGGAGTTTCCATGTCCTTAACGTGCGTGCGTGGGTTTTCTCTGGGTACTTCGGTTTCCTCCCACATTCCAAAAACATGCATGTTAGGGTAATTGTCAACTCAAAATTGTCCATAGGTATGAATGTGAGTGTGAATGTTTGTTTGTCTTTGTTTGTCTATATGTGCCCTGCTATTGACTGGCGACCAGTCCAGGGTGTACCCCTCCTCCCGCCCAAAGTCAGCTGGGATAGGCTCCAGCATACCCGCGACCCTAATGAGGATAAGCGGTATAGAAAATGAATGAATAAATGCATTCACATAACCCACTGAACACGGCTCAGCAACACACTTTTTGGTCCTGACCCACCAGTTGAGAATCACTGCTCTATATGACTGGAGTGCATTATATTTTTAGGAATCTACTGCAACAGCCTGCTGACAGTGTTTCCCTCCACAGCTAGACAGATTCAAAGAGCCTCCAGCGTATGGGCCTATGTGTGATCTGCTGTGGTCTGACCCCCTGGAGGACTTTGGCAATGAGAAGAGCCAGGAGCATTTCACACACAACACAGTGCGAGGCTGTTCCTACTTCTATAGGCAAGACACCTTTTGTTATTATTAGTGGTAGCGTTTATAAAACAGGCTTGCTGGTGGGGTACATTGTGGGTGTTTTTGTAGTAAATACAAAATTTCATACATAGTTGTCACATGCATATGTAATAAAAGCAAAATAAAAATAAAAACATCATCCATCACCCCCGTGGCTCATAAATCACCCCTTGCTGCCAAATAATCATCTCCCATGTCTTCATATTCTTGATCTTCTGTACTCAGCGGCAGAGAAGAGCCGAGCAATCCCAAGTGTGTTGGCAGAATTTATGTAGCCCACATTACCTTAAATTGAGCTGAGTAACTGAACAAACAGAAGAAGTGCAAGAAGCACGCCGCTCTGACTGCCATAGAATGTAATGAGCTGGCACGCAGCCACTAGGCGCGGCTCCCTCTTAATGCGTTCAGCAGTCCACTCCTTTCATTACAGTGCGTGATGCTTCCTTGGCTGTGGCATTCTTATGGCCCGCCAGCAAAAATGCCTTTAGTCTCCAAGTATGCATTTTCTTCTGCAGCAGCTACCTAGATAGTGTTTGAGGATCCCATTAGCCTGCATTTATGGTCAACGATGAGTGCAGTATCTCACATTTATTTTCAACATTTTTTTATATCCTCTCAAGGGACAATACTATTGAAAGTAAACTTGGATATACAGTACATAAAGGCTGAATTATGCTCTAGTGTCTCAGTGCTGGTGTAGGTAATGCAGACTGGATGCTCCCCTTTCCAGCCCTTCGAATCCCTTCAAAGAATTACTGAGTGCCATTAAGTCGCCACAGGTGAGTTAAAAAGGGCGATGCCAATGAGGAACAGCTGCGCACGTCCTGCTGCTCCACCCAACTAGGGAACCCGGGGGTCTGAACAGGAAACACAAAATCAGTGATTAAAACAGAGGAAAAGCAAGAGAAGTAACCAAACTGTAAAATGACCCAAAATACAAACCAGTGTTAACGCAGCTTGACACTACCCCCACTGCCCCACTACTCAACAGACTTCACCTGGCGGCCCACGTGGCTTGTCTGAGAACCTATGATGAAAATCATAGATAAAGTTATTGTCGAGAATAAGCAAACAAGATATCTAAGAATGGTTCTCGAGACTGTATCCCTCCCAGTTGACCAGAAACTGAACACCCCAGCCTGGCATCCAGAATAGCCTTGACAGAGAAACCGAGATGGCCCTTCGCTTGACAGGGGGTTGTTGGAGACGAGATGGGAGCCTCGAGACACTGGAAGCAACTGGCTATGGGCGAAAACATTGCGGAGAGGGCTCATCTTAACAGAAGGAGCAAGTTTCAGATGAGTTATCACCGGGTTGATCATTCGCGCTACGTCATAGGAGCCAATGAACCTGGACGCCAGCTTCTTTGATTCCTTTGCATGGGAAATATCCATAGACGACAGCAATACTTTCTGACCGGGCTTTTAGGCGGCAGCCGACTTGCGGTGGTGGTCAGCCATCCTTTGATTACGCCTGGTGGTGCAGGATAGTGCAACTCTGGTACTTTGTCAAACCCGGCGGCCACGGCAAAAGAAGGCGGCCAGAGAGGGAACAGTGCAACCAGCCAGGATGGGTGGCTGAAAGTCGTGGACTACATGTAAAGGTGAAATAGAAGAGCAGACGAGGGTGTTATGAACATACTCCACCCGTCGAAGATAAGTGGAGCACAAGGAAGAATGCTGATGGCACACGCACCTCAAAGCTACCCCCAAATCCTGGCTGTCATGCTTTGACTAGAATGGGGATGGTAGCCTGATGACAAACTGGCCGTGGCACGAAGAAACTTGTAGAAGGGCTTCCATGTGGCGAAGGTCTGACATAGTTTAGAGAAATCCATAAAGGCAAACCACATGCTGGTTGAGCAACTTGGCTGTTTCAAGGAAGGAGGAGAATTTCCAGAGTGGTATGAATTGCGTGAACTTAGAAAACCTATCCACAATGGCGAGGATGGCATTGAAGCCACTAGAGGAGGGTAGAGCGGTAACAAAGTTGAAATGTGTGACGGGAGGGGATGGAGCGGGGGTGAAGCAAACCATCTGGCGCCGGATGGGAAGACTTTCCTCGAGCGGCATTGAAGCAAGCCACCACAAGCTCTTGGTGTCTGTATGGAGGGTAGGCAACCAGAAACGCTGTGTGAGAAGGAACACCGTATGTCTGGCTCCTAGGTGACAGGCATTCTTGGAGAAATGAGCCCAGACCAAAACCACTGAGCAAAGTGAGTTTGGGTCAAACAGGCGTCCAGAGTTCAGCCAAACGAAGGAGGAGAATCCTTGGAGGCCTCGGCCACACACCTTTTGACCTCCATCCGCTGGGCTCCCATGATTCCAGACTGGGGAAGGATGGTCTTGGGGATGGAATCTTCAACTGCTGGGAAAAACATCTTGGACAAGGCATTGGGTTTTCCATTGAGAGATCCAGGGCAAAAGATGATGCAGAAGTCGAACCCTGTGAGGAAGAGAGCCCACTGTGCCTGGCGAGGATTAAGGGGCTGGGCGCAGCGGATGTTGGAATGGTTCTGACGATCACTGTAGACAACAAAGGGGTGTGCTGCGCAATCTAGCCAGTGTCTCCACTCTTCCAGGGCGCGTATAACTGCCAGTAACTCCCAGTAGCTAATGTCATAATTCCTCCCTGCAGGTGAGAGACGTGGAGAGAAATAAGCACAGGGGTGCAGCTTCTGATCAGCAGTGGCACGCTGGGAGAGCAAGGCCCCGACTCCGGTGTCGGAAGCATCTACCTCAACAATGGGGTCTTTTCAGGTCAGCCTCCCGAGATTTAAAAAAAGCGGGTGATGTGAGCCTATTCAGAGGTTCCACCACCTTACTGAAATCCCTTATTAAATGCTGGTAAAAACTGGTGAATCCTAGTAACCTCTGCAACAGCTTCATTGATATAGGGGTAGGCCAATCGACCACAGCCTGGATCTTTGCTGGGTCTGACCTGCACTTTTTCCACATTAATACCCCAAAAGGACACTGAAGACGCATAAAAGGGACATTCCTGGGCTTTAACGAGCAGCTTATTCCGAAGGACAAGATGGACTTGCTGGATGGACGGGAGAAAATAAGAATGTTGTCCAAATAAACAAACACAAACCGGCCAATCATATCGCAGAGGATGTCATCGATTAGATACCGAAAGAGAGGAGGAGAGGAAGTGAGGCCGAAGAGCATGACACAATTCTCAAAATGCCCAAGCGTGGTGTTGAAGGCAGTTTTCGACTCATTCCCCTCTCACCATTGCTTAAATCAAGCATGGTAAATATAACAGCATTATGAAGCGCTGTAAAAGCAGTGTCAGTAAGGGGCAGGGGATATTTATTATGGACAGTAATTTTAGTAAGGGCGCGGAAACCCAGCGTACCGTCTTTTTGTCTGGACAAAAAAAATCCAGCAGCAAGAGGAGATGAACAGGTGACGAATGGCAAGCGAGGATCAAGAACTTTTATTGTCATTGTGTTTCAACACAATGAAATTCCAATTGGTGACTCCCAGCTATATATAAAAATAGAAAAAGGCACACTATGTAAAAAATAAACTAAAAGATATAAATATGTAAACATTCTTAGTGCACTTGAGCAGTAAGATGATTAAAGAACAGTCCAGTGCAAGACTCAGTTCTTTATTGCACATAGTCTATTTGTTCTGTGTGTAGGAGGGAAATGGATTGGACAACTCTTGGAAAGAAATTGTTTTTGAGTTTGGAGGTCAGTGTTTCTATAGTGTATGTTTCTGTACCATTTCGGTAGAAACAAAATTGTTTCAGAGAAATCAGCCCATTTCCCGTGTGGTTGGGTTTGGCGGCGATACGTCAGGTCTTCCTCTGGACGCTGTCCATTTATATTGAGTTCGGGTCTGAAAGAGGACTTCCCACAATTCGCTGTGCAGTTTTCACCACATGAGATATGTTCTTTCTGTCCTGAGCTGTGCAGCTGCCATACCACAGTGTTATACTAAGACAGAGGATGCTTTCAATTGTGGCCCTGTAGACGTTTGTCAGGAGCTGAGTGGAGAGACCAACATGTTTCAGCTTCCTGATGAGATATATTCCTCCAGCTCACGTTGTTCAGGTTGAGAAATATAAAGCTGCAAGGAAGGGTGTGGAGACTACAGCAAAAAATCAGTGCCTGAGAGAATGATACTCTTCGGGCACAGATCAGGAGGATTACTGGTGGGTGGCTAGCAGAACTGACAGCAGGACAAGTGACATGCAGACAATGGCACGAAGACAGTGGCTATGACAAAGGTGGACCAGTTAGAAATTTTGAGATCAGTTCTATATATGCTAGGACTGCGACTTGGGTGGTAAGGCCAAGGACCAAGGCCGCTGAACAAGATGGTATAACAAAAAATTTATAACCTCGTGATGGTTACCCACAAGAAGCGTCTGGTGGATAATGCACGCAAAGTGACAGCCTTCAAGATTGCAGACATTTTTAAGCTTGCTTGTTTCCACAGTAGGAATATTCACCATAGATTTAATCAACCCACAGTTTATAAAGTTCTCATCAACTACCAAGTCAATGAGGGCATAGACGAAACAAGCTCCGCCTGACCAAGAAAGCGTACCTTTCACTTGAAGACATTCCACCAATGATGATGAAGCAGCAGTATGAGTGAGAGAAATGGGCCCTCCCTGTGGAATGTCCCCTGTGGATGGCAAGCAACGTCTAATAGGAAGGGCAGGGCAGGTCGAGGTATTGTAACCAACCTCCCCACAGTACAAACACAGGTGGAAACGCCGATGACGATTTCTCTCCGGTGCCGACAAACTGCTGCCTCTGTGTTGCATGGGTACCACCCAATCTGTGTCTTCTGGCTGCGTTCTGACCCTGGAATATGGGAGTAGTGGATCTAAAAGTGCCATGGTGGAGGCAGAGTCTCCCCCCTCCGCTGAGCGCTGCGTTCCTGTAGGAAGTTGTTGTCGAGGCGAATGGAGAAAAAGAGGTCCTCCAAGGGGCGGGTCTTATCCCGGGCGGTCAGTTCATCCTGCAGGCAAGAGTTGAGGCTTGCAAAATAGATCATTTTCTGGGCTTTCTCATTTCAGCCGTTCTTCGCTGCCAAAATCCAAAAGGAGATAAAAGTGGTGCCACAGACAAAGCTCCCTGACGCACAATAAGGATGTTGCCGCTGGCCTACCGCTCACTCCCCGGATGATCCAACACAGTCCGAAACTCAGACGTGAAAAGGTGCACACCACCATGGCTCAACTGGCGGCATGACCGGAAAGCAGGCTGAACAATTACTCCACTTTAGCAGAATCTATGGCGTATGTATGGGGTTACTGGGCGAAAATCAAGGAGTAATGGTGAGCTGACACTGCCCAAAGTTGCCGCCATACCTTAATGGTGTAGATGGTAGTTGTAGGGCAACTGCACCGCTGCATTTCGCAAGTTGTGCGGGATCAGCGTCCGCTGTGAGAATTTCCCACACAACTGTGGGCCAATCGTTTGCTCGTAGTGACTATAGTGCTGCCGATGAGCTCTGAGGGCCAGCTGGACATTATTTTCCTCTGCCGGATCCATAAAATGACTGTGGTTCTGTGATGTTTGGATCCCCAGTATATAGAGGCAAAAGATAAAATGACCCACATTACAAACCAGTTTTGGTAGGGAATTGCAAGTCACTCACTCGGCCGCGGTCAAAGAGCTATAACAAGATCAAGACGCCATCAGAAGAGCCAGCGTAGCGACAACAACCTTTGCTCTCCCGGTGCTGGCAGAACTCATGCAGCCACAGACCATGCTTGAGTATTATCTTGCTACTCACCCGTGTTTCCAGCAGTGTGTTGACTCATTTTCAGTGGATAGTAAATCTATAATGTTGTACAAGCTGCTGACTGACTCCTCTAAAGTATATCCTAGTTTACTTCCTATAGTATTGTTCCTTGACAAGATATACTAAAGGCCTAATAATAAGTCAGATGCTGTATGCAACCTTTTTACCTTATTAGCAACAGGACGCTCCCATGTTTGTGTTGTACCAGCATCTCGCTTAACCTTCTGCCACATGCTCCGCATTCTTTAGGAGTGTTGTTTTTATCAGTGTCCCCTTCTTCCTAATTGGTGTCACACTGGGATTAACAGGCCAGTTTGGGTTCACTTTAAAGGGAGAGGCTCTCCGCACCACAGGACAGGCTTTAATAGCAATAGCACTTCATGCTTGCAATTGCCAAATACAGGCTTCTTACGCAAGTATGGAAAAATATGGAATTTAATTTTTATAAATTTCCAGGTTTGAAAAAGTATGGAGAATAGAAACTCACGTATGAATATTATACACATTTCCAGGACTGTTACCGATGTTGGGTTTTCTAAAAGATACAACTATGAATAACGAAAAAGAAAGAAAGAAATAGATTGAACTTTTTTTGTTGGGCTCTAAGGTGTTTGTGTAAGAGCACACAGTGGGTGATGCATCCTAGAAAACATTCGGGAAGATTGACATGTTCAATGGCCTGCCCTCTGCTCTTATCCTCTTCCAACGATTTGTATGAGCTACGTTAACTAGCTCCTGGAAATTATATGATGACATACTGGCATACATAGTCAGAATAATGAAATCAAACAATAAATCCCATCCTGTATTTATTTATGGTTCCAGGGCTGCAACTAACCATTATTTTCTTTGTTGATTAATCTGAAGCTTGAATCAAACGGTTTGGGTTTTGGTCCGTAACATATCAGAAAAGAGGCAAAAATGTTAATGACAGTTTTCCTAAGTCGAAGCTGTTTTGTGCAAATACCTTGTTTTGCCTAAAACACAAAGATAAATGGTCTGCTTTTCCGGATAACTAAGGAAATATAAAAAATTCACATGTGATGATGTGATTTTGATTAATTGTTGCAGCTCTAATGATACTGACTCTCAAAAATGTCTGGACAAAGTTTGGCAAAATATGGAATTTTTAAACGTCAATTCAGTAGGTACCCTGCAAATTCATTCATTCATTTTTTTTTTCTATACCGCTTATCCTCATTAGGATAAGCTTATCGCGGGTATGCTGGAGCCAATCCCAGCTGACTTTGGGCGGGAGGGGGGGTACACCCTGGACTGGTCGGCAGTCAATCGCAGGGCACATATAGACAAACAAAGACAAAAATATCCTTTAAAATTTTGTTTTAAAATTAAGACTTGAGGATCATTGAGTTAAGAACATTCCACAGTAAATTACCATTTAAGGATTTTAAGTGAGGTTTTGGGTCTCTTTGTTCTGAAAATATCACTGTAAGCATAATACACACTCTAGCACTCCCATGCAATGTTTTTCCCCCATCTCTTTTCCTTTTCACAAAAATGTGACTCACAGATCACACTTGACATTTAATAAAATACACTATTTAAAATGTTGCCGCTGGCTGTACTTTACTGGATAGGAGCATGTTGCCTTTATAATTTTCACCAGTATTGTCTCACTTTTCTTGATATGGAAAAAACTGAATTCATTTCTTGTGTTTTTTTGTTTTTATTCTGCAGCTACCCTGCCGTTTGCGACTTCCTACATCACAATAATTTATTATCTATCATCCGGGCCCATGAAGCGCAGGATGCTGGGTAAGTTGTGGGTGTCTTTTGCTTGCTGGTGTGGGACAAAACGAAAATGTAGCTAATCTTGTAAAAGGAAGTATAGTTTGATGAGAATGATTCATGTAGATCATGTTGAAAAGTGATATAAATATGAAAGGGAAAATTTGTTTTTATTTTTCCTGCTTATAATGAATTACAAAAATATGAATCCAAATGTTTTATGGTAGGTTAATTATTGTAAAAAAATAAAAATTAAAAACAAACAAAAATTCAGAAAAAAAACATTAACTAAAGGCGATAAATGAATTTGTATTTGACTGAAAGTATTTGATCCCAAACTCAAATGCGACTGTGTACTTCGTGGCATAACTCTTGCTGGCACCACCGAAGTCTTTTGTTTCTAGTACAGTAATCCTTCGTTTATTAGTTCTAGACCCGGCAGTGCGCAGCAAATTTCCTCAAAGTAGGATTCTGTATATGTTAACGGAATATTTTTGTAGTTTGAGCATTGAAAACCTGTTCACAACCTTCTAAATAAGTTTTTTAAACATTGTTTGAGCACCCTAGACATGAACTAACACCCCTACAGCCACCTTTACACATGTATTACCCAAGAAAGGAGACATAATAAGAGTAAATAGTCATTAAAGATGTGAAGAAAACTTGTGCTTGTGTGGATTGCTCTAAATGTGTTCCCTAAGGGAGCTGAGTGGCAGGCAGACAGGAAGTGACGTCAGGGGTTCAGAGTTGAGATACAGCTTGGCGTGGGTTAAAGCCCCAACAGTAGTATATGTTTTTATTAGGGATTTTCATTACGGGGTTATTCTGCTTGAAATAATTCAAACTTGCCTGTTATTCTGGTGATCAAGTCTAGTGATTTTGTCTCTCACAGGACATTACAGTAACACTACTGGCATCTAGTGACCAATGCAGAGTACGACATATCATTCACAGCGTCTTCTGAATGCCTTATATTGTGCAAGCCTGAATGCATGCAATCTTGCATGGAACTCCAGAGCAAGAGCGATTGACTGTTATCTTGTATTTCTTCTCTTTATGAACTATCGCACCAAGCATCTTGCAGAAGGGACAGGACTAATTTATGTGCACATCACCTATCTGTGCAAGACAGAATTCTTTCTGATACAATATCTCACAACAGTGAGTGCACCCCTCACATTTCTGCAAATCTTATATATCTTTCCATTAATGACTGTGTTAAGTTATTCTGATGAGTACAGTTATACAAGTTATACACTGACTACTTTACATTGTATAATTTTCAAGCGTCATTTTCTGTGTTGTCCCATGAAAACATTTAATAAATATTTGCAAAAACGTGAGGGGTGTACTCACTTGTGAGGTACTGTACTGATTTCCCTCAGTCTAATATAGATGAATGTCTAACCTTTTTTGAATGTTTGTTTTGCCACACGGTGTCCTAGTGGTTAGCACGTTGGCCACACAGTCAGGAGATCTGGATGATCTGTGTTTGAATCTTTGTTGGGCCTCTCTTTATGGAGTTATTTTCATTTCTGCATATGAGGTTTTTTTAAGTGTTTAGTTAAATTATATTTTTAGACTGTGCCGCTGGCCAGGCCAATAAAAAAAGAAAACCGCAGTTTGATCACCCATATACTGTATGAGTATACCTACTAGAATCATATGTTTTGTGTGTGTGTGTGTGTCCTCAAATGTTACAAATGTTAGCTACAGTGCAAACATTATAGTCACATTTTAACTGCAACTTGGTAGGTTAGCTTAGTCACTGAAGAAATAAATGATCTAACCGTGTTCTCGTGCCTGTTGTTGACTAACTTGACAGAGTTCAGGGATTATTTTAAAGATGTGTAGCAAAGCCTTCATTTGAGCGTATACAATGCTCATCAAGATAGGGACGGGTCAAAAGCGTTTTCTTCTCTGACGACCCAAAAAGCCACGATTTGAAAATGTAAACTTAAAAATTGAAGTGCCTCTTCTCAAAAAACTGTGAGGGAGATGATGATGAGCAAGGCCTTGGGATTCATATTACTTTACAACATCATTAAATGGTCGCTTTTGCATAATTTTGAATATTTTAAAAAAAATGCAAAACATAAACATGTTTTTCATTCATTGTATTTTGTGTTCTTTATTTGAAATATAATCTACAATGTAATATCTCAAAGGCAAGGCCAAGTCCAAGGCAAGGCACATTATGTGTTGTTTCTTTGAAAATGTGACCCATTCTGGGATTTATTTAAAATGGAAAATTGCCATTGTGTCTCATCCTACACTCTAACTGGCTTGTTTCGGCCTCGTCTCTTTGTGAGCGCTCTTGTTTACCACTGCACTCCCACGACATGGTCACATGGGACACGTGGCCACATGGGGCTGCAGCCCCTGAGTGGCATAAATCATAGAAAGAATACAGAGCAACAAGCTCAGTCAGTACAGTTAGAAGTTTGTCGTACAATGTGCTTGAGAGGGTAGTATGGGGATTTACTCTCATGGGGGGTCATCATCATCCCCCCTCCTCACACTGATACATCACCTTACTAGACAAACACTGTGGTGAAAACAGGAGACCCTACTAATCATATCCCCAGGGATGAAGCATTGTTAACAATCACATTGAACAACACTCATCTGGCCTTTTATTTGTCTTGTTCCAGATATCGCATGTACAGAAAAAGTCAGACCACTGGCTTCCCATCCCTTATCACCATTTTCTCCGCACCCAACTACCTTGATGTCTACAACAACAAAGGTAAGTTATTAAGCACCACACGATGACTTTGAATCAATCATTTGGTTCCGCAAAACAAGCTCATTTGGCCCAAACATGTGAGCTATGTCATGTTCACACACACGCAATATGATCATTACCCTGATTCAGCACCTTTCCTACCACCACCTCCTTCTCCTCCTTGGAGAAAACACTGTACCCGCTGTATTGGGGGGGCACGCATATGGACAGACCACGGGAAATGACACAAGGGAAAGAATGATCATTTTGCAGTACGCTTCCCTTTCTTTGGCCTATTTGCAGGTGTAGTTATTTGATAAAAGATTAGATAGTTGGAATACATTTGAAAAAGCCGCAACAAAAAAGGATGAGCTATTATCTAAACAAACTGAATTGAAAATTGAAATATTTGTAAAATCATAAAATAAAAAGCAAAACAACAAGAGGAAAATGAATACAGTGTTCCCTTTTGCGGACTCGCTATTTCGCAGAATCTTTGGTGCTTTTTTTTTTTTGTTAAACAGGTATGAACGTGCATTGTGTTCTGCATCCTGATTGGCTACAGGACTGTAGACCATTGTCAATGTCCTCCGTGCCTTCCTGTGCTGTACGAATGCGATTGATAAACGAGGGAACACTGTTTTCTAATAAGAAAAAAGTTGCAATTGTTTGAGAAAACACATAATATAATGAGGAACATAATGTCATTTTAGTCGCATAGAGTTGAAATATTAAATAAAAAATATGTAATATGTTTTTTTTACAATGAAGAAATAAATATATTAGAAACTAACAAAACCAAAAAAAAGTTGACATTTTTGGAAAATTCGGTTGTGGAAAAAGTTATAATATAACAAAACAAAGTCAAAATAGTATGGGAATACAGTCATAATTCGAATTTACACAAGGAAGTTTGAAATAGTTGGAAAACAGCACAAAAAGAAAGAACAGCTGTAATTTTATGAGACTAAAATCAAAATATTAAGATAATATTAACCAAATGAGAAAAGGTTGTAATTTTACGAGAATAAACTGGTAAAAAAAATATTGTCATTTTAGTAGCATTTCACCTTAACCACAAAGCTGAAATGCTGTTTTTCATATATGTAACTTCTTAAAATGTCTACATGTGTTGGTTTACAAAATGTCAAAGCAACAGTTCTTTAATGTAAATGTGGCCCTCGGTAGAAAACGTTGGGACACCACCTGAGTTACACAATACAGTGTTTTCAAACCCCCCATGTTTATATGATTTGTTTTTGTCAAAAAAAAATGTTGTCTCATTTCTCTCGGTTATCGTACAATAATGTGCAGAGGTGGGTCCTTGGCTCCCTGGGCTCACACTTGATGTAATTCCGTCTACACCAGCTAGCCAATCCAGCCCTATCAGTCTTGTTGATGTCCCTCTTATCAGTCATGTGGGTGGAGTCCACTGGTTGAATCAAAGCCTCAGTAATGAATTGTCCAGCTTTTCGCGTCTCTCCAGGACCCTGCGAGCATAGTCACTGATTGATGGGCAATCCGGTGTGGACTTGCAGGGGAGTGTGGAGGCATTGCTAGCTTCCATCAATCCAGCACTGGCAGTCTGATAGACCAATGAGACTTTTCCACAAGGGGTGGGGTGGGGTGGAGTGCATTCGCTGTCAATAAAAGGAGGAGGCAGCAGGAGAGAACTAGGGAGGAAAAAGAAATAAATAATTCTAAAGCACATGCAGTTAGGCCTTACGGTGCTGCCCAGTCCTTTTGCTTTGCCTTTCTGCATGCACGCCAGTTCTTGCAGGAGCTGTTAGGCGCTGACCCAGCTGTCTGTCACTGCTCTGACCTCTGCCCCCACCCCCATTTACATCTTCTAACATGAGCTGTCAGGGAAGCAGCAGCAGTGATTTTGCACTTTTTAGTCATTGGAGTAGTGACTGCTGTGGAGTAGAGGGTTTGAGTGTGTGTTGAGGTGGGTTACTTGGCAATATTGCTTGTGGTTTCAAATTAATGGAATGTTTTCTGCTGCATGGTTATTGACTGCACCCGAAAGCCAGCAAGCCTTAATGGCTTTGCTGCTTGGCCATAATAAAAGCGGAATAACACACAGGATTCTGGTGGTGAGGGCGATGATTTCTTTCTTTTTCCCTTCTGCTGATCAGTGAGTTTAGATTTAACTCATTAAGAGTTTACATAAGCAAAAAATATGTTTTCTTTCTTTTTGTTTTAGGAAGGCAGTTGTGTTAGGTCACTCTCTGCTACATTATCATTGGGTGACAGGTACATTCAAAGGAAGGGGTTGTCTTAATTCTTGAATTGACCGGCAGCCACTGGAGGTAAGGGCAGGAAAGATGGTGGCTAGGGTGGTGATGATACCAACACAGAAGGGGGGACTTATCTCAGCCTCAAGGCAGAGGAGTATTCCCTGCTACAGATGCCCACCCATCTGTTATAACTCCGGCCATTAGCGGGCTTCCCTTCTGTTTCCTGTGGCCATGCTTGGATGAGCAACAATGTGAATGGCATTTGTGGCATCCCCTATGGGGTGTGGTCAAAATGCTTTGGAAGACATACTGGTATTCATGTAAGACACGTCCAAGTTTTATAATCATTAGACAAATGGTGAATTAGACAGTGACCTCTGCACAATTAGTTGCTGAGATGTTTTGATTGATGGTGAACATGTCTTTAAACCAGGTGTGGCCAAACTTTTCCCAGCCATGACTGTTGTCTCTATTTCACACACAACTTGCACCAAGTTGGCGGCCAACCTAAAATGCTGGGTTACATTAACAAGCACTAAGTGCAATCCATGCAGCCAGCGGCACACACAGATGCATTAGCTTACTCCATTAAACCAAGATAACCCAGATAGCTTATATATGTTCAGTGGATAGTAAGCGTATCGTTTTTTTGGCGACCTATCCGAGAGGGCTGGTTAGTGTCTGTGAGGACATGCTGCTGTGAATGAGCAATCCACTGGGGACATATTTCCACACTCTTCTCATTCCATACTCATCTCGTGCAAGCTCCTCTCACCATGAGAGGGCACAGTGAAGGGGAACTACCACTGTTGCTACTGCCTGTGTGGTTGAGAGCGAGAGAGAGAGAGAGAGAGAGAGATGAACCAATATTTTGTAATTGTATCGCAACCATGAATCTTGGTACTTCAGTTTCCTCCCACATTCCGAAAACATGCATGTTAGGTTAATTGGCAACTCTAAATTGTCCATAGGTATGAATGTGAGTGTGAATGTTTGTCTATGTGCCCTGCGATTGACTGGCGACCATTCCAGGGTGTACCCCGCCTCCCACCAAAAGTCAGCTAGGATAGGCTCCAGCATACCCGTGACTGTAATGAGGATAAGCGATATAGAGGATGTTTATTGTTGTTTTTGTTAGTGTTCTTCTATCCATCCATTTTCTATACCGCTTATCCTCTTTAGGGTTGCGTGTATGCTGGAGCCTATCCCAGCTGACTTCGGGCTGGGGGCGGGGTGCACCATGGACTGGTCGTGTTAGAGTTCTTATTTAATTGCATTTTTAAAATGTATGTTGAAAATATATATATATATTTTTTTAAACGGGGTAGGTTGGACTGCAAGTTGTATAGTGTGTGTAGAGAACTTAATGTGCCTGCACGTACGTATTACGTGTATTATCGTTCGTAGTAGTGGTGTCATAGTTCACAGTCGGATTGGCTTCTGTTTGCCCCGCTCTTGTGAGACAGCTTTTCTGTAAACGAGAAATATGGTCACGTTTTAATCTCACGAAATCTGGTGACACCCTAGTATTTACTGTATATGTTACATGTATTGATCCCAACAGCCATGTGAAAAAATGATGTGAGTATAATGGCTGTATGCCTAAAAGTGTCGGGCCATTACAGGAAGTAAAAATGAAAGGGAGGTATGCCATTGACATTAGTAGTTAGTGTAGTTAAATCTCCCAAAAGCAAACCTGCGCAACCGGATCCAGGAGCCCTCCTTATGCCACCTGCAAGTCATAGCAAGATGTCGGGAATCTCCCCTGATCTCCAAGCAGTGGTATTAAGAGAGTGGCTGTTACCGGGGAAACAGGCTGGAGGCACTCCCGCATGAATAATTAATGAGTACACGTTGTCTCTCTGTGTTGCCGTGGCAGCAATCATGGCCTCAGCTTTCCCCACCCCCACCCCCACCAAATCTGTGGTGGCGGCTCAGCAGAGACACCTAGTGGCTGCCATGCAGCATTGAGTTTAGTGTGCAGCCACAGGCCCTCCAACTGAGAATTTGTTTTTACAGCATGTAAAATAAACAGCGTTTGTTTTGTGCAGCGAAGGTTGTCGGGTGTTCCTGTTCCTATAAAGGGAATCCGGTATATAGGAGTGCTGACCTCCAACCACCTTCCCCCACCCAGCCCCCCTCTTTCCATGGCTGCATTCAATCAAGTGCCTTGACGATGTTAATGCAGTATGTAATGTTTATGCAGTGGCTGCCCACGCATGCAATTGCTTCCGTGCGTACAGCCGCACACACCTACAGTAAACATCCCGCAGCCTCATCGCATGTAATTTGTAATATGCAAGGAAAACAAAGCCGGTACAGTTTTCCTTGTGTTTGTGTCGTCATTATACAACAATGAACGTTTTTCCCAGTTTGCCCATATGCAGCAGGACATATGAGTATAAGGTTTGGCTCATGTTCAGTGAAGGGGTGGGCAGTACTGGAAAATTTGGTATTGATAGGAAAAACAGTGCCAGTTTTACTGATGCTGATTTGATACTTTTCACTTGACTTTTTTGTGATTATCAAAAGATTTTGTGATCTTTCAATTTGTATAATCATGATCAACCACAAGACATATATTTTAATTATTTTAATTTTATATTTTAATTTAAATTTGTCAACAAACCTATTCATGAAAAATAAAGCCAATATTAGACAACGTGACAAAAATAAAAATAAAATTATTCCTGTGTTCCCTATTATTAATCACAATTGTTTTTTAATATTTCAAAATTAAATGAACAAATCCTTTGACTTTTTCCCCCCAAAGACTTCCTGTGTTATTTTGTTACTGTAATAAATATTAAAATATAATATCCCATATCACTGTAACAATATGAACAACACAACACTCAGCGATATTTGTGAAAATGAACTGAGAAATAGAACTGAAAAATATCAGTCACGCTAGTATGGTTCCTATACCGATTCTGCCCTTGGTATCGATATTATCAATATTTGGATAAAGCTGCCCACCCTTAGTTTAATAATTATACACACACACATACAAGGGATGAGGCCAAGCTAGCAGGATGAGTGTTTTGACCATGTTTTGTGTCACAAGCATGGTTGCAGCCTTCTGAGAGTTGCTATTCCCGACCCAGAGAGGGTGATGGGGTGATTGCTGGGACAGGAAAATCCCCCACGGTGATCCAGCGGCGGTGTTCGTTTACACCCCGATCGGGCCTTGTTGGTCTGACAGCGTAGATATATTTATTCTTGGCATCTCTTCTATGCTTCTCAGCTCCATCTTAATCATGGCTGAGGTCACATTTGTCTCTATTTGGAAACACTTGAAAATGAAAGTGCTATTTATGACAGAGAGTTAAGGTAAAGAGTGTAATTCATGGTCTCCTTTTTGTTGTTTTTAAATATGCAAATGAAATTGGCGAGGACTGTGAACCATTAAGCTTCTTTGTGATTTATAATTCAACCACATAGACAGACATAGAATAGTATGCTCTAATTAACACTTCTTTGCTGTTAAACGCAGTCTCCTGTTGGTGGTGTAAAAAAACAAGTAACTGCAAGGATTTGTAGATAGCTCCAGGTAAAAAATAATTTCCTATAGTAGTTGGCCATGTACCATAAGTAGTCAGCATCGACCAGCATTATCTACTTCTGCATGCGCTTTAAAATTTTACACTCAGATAACAGTGTGAAAGTCATGCGTGTTGCACGTGTTGTGCTGTTGTTTACAATTAACTCAGTGCTTTAAATGCTGGATGAGCAGTTTGCTTTATACCGGTATTACAACAATGGTTTTGTTGCTGTTGTGTTGTGGTTCCAACCAAAAAATTTAAGATCATCATCACCGGCTATCATATATTACCAATCGTAGATTAAGGATTGCACAAGAAAAAAAATCTAAGTTTTTCACAATTACAAATGAAACTACTTAAGAATTGTCATAAAACGTCATTCTGGTTTGATAAAATGATTAGTCACTCATGGCTGTCTGGTATTCACGCAGATTTGTGTAGCGCACAAAAAAGCATGCCGCACGGTGGTCGAGTGGTTAGCATGTTGGCCTCACAGTCAGGAGTTCTGGGTTCAAATCTCAGTCTCTGTGTGGAGTTTGCATGTTCTCCCCGTGCGTTGGTTTTCTCTGGGAACTCGCCTTTCCTCCCACATTCCAAAAACATGCACGTTAGGTTAATTGGTGACTACAAATTGTCCATTGGTATGAATGTGAGTGTTTGTGTGCCCTGCGATTTACTGGAAACCAGTCCAGTGTGTACCCCACCTCTCACCCAAAGTCAGCTGGGATAGGCTGCAGCATACCCGCGACCCTAATGAAGCGGCACAGAAAATGGATGGATGGACACAAAAGCAGTCTCAAAGAGGCAATCAACAATTTGCTGGTATTATGATAGTCTATACATTCTATATTCACAGTATCACATATACTGTGAATGATAAAACACATAATATGGAAGTGGCAGCAATCCAACCTACATTGGTATTACCTGCATCAGCAAGTGATGTGTGGCTGTTTTTTCCATCGGACGTGAACAGCTGCCGCCATGTTAATGTCCAAGCAGAAGCTGTAGTATTTAGTAAGTTAGTTACTAATGCTCCAAGTTAGTAGCAGTGACAATGTATTATAAAGGGTTGAGTGGGTGACCAACTCAGCGTCATAACACATCTCTTACATAGAAGAGATTCGCGTTGACAATTAAGCGACATGGTTGTTAATCATTTACCCAATAGAGGTGTGCATTAAAAGTGAAAGACAGGAAGCGTTTCTTGCATAATGCATTTATTTGGTCAACAAAGGCAATGTATCTGCCGAGACAGTTGTGTAGAATTATTGCCTTGCAGTACCAATCTGAAAGCTGCATAAACCCTTCTACAATGCAGCCCAATCAGTGACCAGTGACAGAGGCAGAGCTTGGACACACTTCTCGGTCGCCTAGCAACACCTCACCTTCCTGGCGAAACATCTGTTGAACGTGGCTCATTGCAGAAATAAAATGACCAAAAACCCAGCAAAAGTGGGACAATAGAGCAAAAAGGCATAATGTAAGTACAAAAAGTTAAAATGTTGATACTAGTAACATAGTAATATAAAAAATTATTTATTTTACATTACTAACCCTTGCGGTGTCTGCAAGAAACATTGTGGCTGGTCAAGACCCTATTGAAGGCCCCAGGTACCAAACGCTCCCCATGTGAGCTGAAGGTATCGTGTGGCGTTATATATATTTAGTTTTACTTATTGTTTTTAAATATGCAAGATAAAAACATAGCAACACTGTCAAGACCCTGCCCGTGAACCACACCCACTGGAAGCTTCTACATGATTAATAAAGTGCATGAATAACCAACAACCTTGCAGACAGACATGTATTGTGTAGATACTATGTGGTGAGACCAAGGCGGTGTTTGATTTAATTTTATTAGCTCCATCTATGTTGTTAGCTTTTATATGGTTGTATGTGTTTTTGTCTGGTTTAGATTTTTGTTGTTGTTGGTTTTTATGTAAATGATTACATATACACACAGAATTATACTTACTGGAAAAGGACACTTCAAATACATCAAGTGCTCCATCCAAATTAAACCGGTGCATAGTTTTCTTTATTAAAAATCAAAGCTACAATCATTTCTTTCTGTATTTTCCTCTTCAGCGGCAGTACTGAAATACGAGAACAACGTGATGAACATCCGACAGTTCAACTGCTCGCCTCATCCCTACTGGCTGCCCAACTTCATGGACGTTTTTACCTGGTCGCTGCCCTTCGTCGGCGAGAAGGGTCAGCTAGCTTTGATCAATGATTGAACTTTTTTTAAAGGTTGTGTTGGCATATTTATTTATCTTCTTCTTCTTTTACTGCACAGTGACTGAGATGCTTGTCAATGTCTTAAGCATCTGCTCCAATGACGAGCTGACGACTGACGAGGAACTGGATGGTAAGCAGGGTTTGCTGCAGTGGCACCCTCTGTCCACCGGAGGGAGACAAACTGCAGCTTTCACATCACTTAAGTCAAATTGTTTTCCGCAATGTAAAACAAGAGTGACCTAAAATATTATTGTCATGTGATTCCTCTTCTTAGTAATAATAATTATGATTACTCTAAACAAACTTTGTTATGCTGTCGTCATGATCAGATCACTCCTCGAAAAGACATTTTTAATTAGATTGATAATTTAAGAATGGCTTATAATACTAATACAATAATAATAATGCATTTTATCTATAATGCGCTATTCAAGACACTCAATACACTGTGAGTATCTCAATGTTTAGAGCCATCAGTTTAATCCCATGCTAAAAATGAGGATTTCCTATGGTAGCCCCTCCCCCTTATTGCCAAACAGGAAGTCACCCAAAGCAGTTCTTCTTCTTTTCTCCCCTTAATATAGTTTTTTATTTTTTACTTTTATTTTATCATCCTCTCCTCAGCTTCTTTCACTCACGGTCTCACACATTTTCTCATCATTTTGGTTTGGTTTCCATGGTTACCACCTTGTTTAAAATCACAACCTCTTTTGTTTTAGTTTTACATAATTTATGCTGTTCTTTCATATAATAATTTCCTTTCTCTCATGCTGTGGCTTCTACTTCATTCTAATTTCTCTTCTGTTTTTACAGCTTTTATGTGTTCAAGGCTTATTGTCTTGTACTACTCTCTTGCTTCCTGTCTCGTCATCTTTCTGCTTTTTTTTCCTGCCGCTACCACCATCATCGCCTCTTTTGCTGCAGCCATCCACTGACATCTCTGTCCCCTTTTTCTTGTCTTCCTCTTCTGTGGGGTGTTTGATGAGAAGGACAGCTAATATATCCCCTCAAAAAAGGTACAAACACGAGCCGAGCCCTCGCCTTGTGCAGCAGGTTTGGTCAGGCAAACTAACATGTTGGGACATGACTGAGGCTCCTTAGTGTGTTTAGTGACATGTTTGAATAGATTTATGTTCAAGTGTTTGCTGAAGTGGAACCATAACCCTGGAAACATCTTTAAATTAAGAATATGTTGTTTGTGAACAACAGAGGATGTTTATAATGTAAGACAGGTGGCATGTATGCAACGTTGCAGTGACGTGTGGCTCGTTTCATATCTCTTTCCAAACCTCTGATCATCCAAACTCCCAATGGGTTACATCATTTCTGAGCAGGTGACCATTTGCAACCTTTGACCCTGCAGGTGCCACGGCTTCGGCTCGCAAGGAAGTGATCCGCAACAAGATCCGCGCCATCGGAAAGATGGCCCGGGTATTCTCTGTGCTCAGGTAACAAACGCCAACATGTCTAGTAAATTTACATGGCAGTGAATCGTTAGATTGTGTCTCCTTGTGCACTTTGTCCACTTTTTAAATATAAATTCGTGCCTCGCCACTAGTGGTTCGAACATCGCTCCTTCACTCATTTGTTGTTTTAAAAAAATTTATAAATGATCGTTTTTTTGTGGGTATTAGTCAAAAAAATATTGAAATACCCTTTTTAAAAATGCAGACCACCACCCCGTTCTGCCAGTCCAGAGGTACTGTTCCCGACTTCCATGCAATGTTGCAGAGGCGTGTTGACCAAGACAGTCCCCCAACATCCAGAGCCTTGAGGAATTCAGGGCGAAACTCATCTACCCCCAGAGCCTTGCCAATGGGGAGTGTTTTAACTACCCCAATTACCTCAGCCACGGTGATAGAACTGTCAACGTACATATCCTCAGACTCTGCTTTCTCTACGGAAGGTATGTCAGTGGGATTGAGAAGGGCCTCAAAGTATTCCTTCCACCGACCGACTATATCCTCAGTCGAGGTCATCAAGCCCCCGTCCACAGTGTAAACAGTGTGAACTGGGGGCTGCTTCCCTTTTCTGAGGTGTCGGACGGTTTGCCAGAACCTCTTCGAGGCCGACCGAAAGTCGTGCTTCATAGCCTCACCGAACTCCTCCCACACCCGAGTTTTTGCCTCGAGCGCAGCCGAAGCCGCATGCCGCTTCGCCTGCCGGTACCTGTCAGCTGCTTCGGGAGTCCCGCAAGCCATCCATGCTTGATAGGACTCCTTCTTCAGCCTGACAGCAGCCCTAACCCCCAGTGTCCGCCATCAGGTTCGGGGCTTGCCGCCACGACTGGCACCGACCACCTTGCGGCCGCAACTACGACTGGCTGCCTCAGCAATGGAGGCACGGAATACGACCCATTCGGACTCAATATCACGGTCCTCTCTCGAGATGCAGGCGAAGCTCTGCCGGAGATGAGAGTTGAAGATTCGATGAACGGGAGACTCTGCCAGACGTTCCCAGCACACCCTCACTACACGTTTGGGTCTTACCAGGTCTGTCCGGCATCGTTCCCCGCCATCTAATCCAACTCATCACCAGGTGGTGGTCAGTTGACAGCTCAGCCCCTCTCTTCACCCGCGTGTCCAGAACATGCGGACACAGGTCTGATGATATGATCACAAAGTCGATCATAGACCTGCGACCTAGGGTGTCCTGGTGCCAAGTGCACTTATGGACATCTTTATGTTCAAACATGGTGTTGATTATGGACAAACTATGATTCACACAGAAGTCCAGCAACAACACACCACACGGGTTCAGATCAGGGAGGCCGTTCCTCCCAACCACGCCCCTCCAAGTCACACTGTCATTGCCCAAATGGGCGTTGAAGTCACTACAAGTGAAGTCACTATGGAGTCACCAGCTGGGGTGACTCCAGAACCTCTCTGATAGACTCCTTGAGGGCTGGGTACTCTGGACTGCCGTTCGGCGCGTACGCACAAACCACAGTCAGGACCCTTTCCCCAACCCGAAGGCGTAGGGAAATAACCCTCTCGTTCACCAGGGATGACTCCAGCACAAAGACACCAAGCCGGGGGGCTATTAATAAGCCCACACCAGCTCGCCCCCTCTCCCCTCTGCCCCAGTGTCCTACGTCCGAGCGAGGTGCGGTCACTCCTCTTGATTTTCTTTATCATTAGGGTTTTCTGAATCACTCTTAGTCTGGCCCGTCACCTAGAACCTGTTTGCCTTGGGAGACCCTACCAGGAGCATAAAGGCCCTGACAACATAGCGCCTAGGATCACTCGGGCACACAAACCCCTCCACCACGTTAAAGTGGTGATTCACGGAGATTGTGATTTTTAAAAAGGGTGACCGGAGGGTGTGTTCCAACTATAGGGGGATCACACTCCTCAGCCTCCCTGGGAAAGTCTACTCCAGGGTGCTGGAGAGAAGGGTACGACCGTTAGTTGAACCTCGGTTACAGGAGTTGCAATGTGGTTTTCGTCCCGGTCGCGGAACACTGGACCAGCTCTACACCCTTGCAAGGGTACTAGAGGGTATGTGGGAGTTTGTTCAACCGGTCTACATGTCCTTTGTGGACTTGGAAAGGGCATTCGACCGTGTCCCTCGTGGTGTCCTGTGGGGGGTGCTGCGGGAGTACAGGATTGGTGGCCCGCCACTACGTGCCATTCGGTCCTTGTACAATCGAAGCAGGAGCCTGGTTCGTGTTGCCAGCAGTAAGTCGAGCTTGTTTCCGGTGAACGTTGGCCTCCGCCAAGGCTGCCCTTTGTCACCGATTCTGTTCATAATCTTCATGGACAGAATTTCTAGGCACAGTCAAGGTGTTGAGGGAGTCCAGCTTGGTGACCTTAGGATCTCGTCTCTGCTATTTGCAGACGATGTGGTCCTTATGGCCTCATCAGGCTGTGACCTTCAGCGTTTACTGGAGCGGTTTGCAGCTGAGTGTGAAGCTTCTGGGATGAGACTCAGCACCTCCAAATCCGAGGCCATGGTTCTCAGTCGGAAACGGGTGGACTGTACCCTCCGGGTTGGGAGTGAGGTCTTGCCTCAGGTGGAGGAGTTCAAGTATCTCGGGTTCTTGTTCACGAGTGAGGGAAGGTTGGAGCGTGAGATCGACAGACGGATCGGTGCAGCATCTGCAGTAATGCGGTCGCTGTACCGGACCGTCGTGGTGAAGAGAGAGCTGAGCCGGAAGGCAAAGCTCTCTGTTTACCGATCGATCTACGTTCCCACCCTCACCTATGGTCATGAGTTATGGGTCATGACCGAAAGAATGAGATCGCGGATACAAGCGGCGGAAATGAGTTTCCTTCGTAGGGTGGCTGGACTCACCCTAAGAGATAGGGTGAGGAGCTCGGCCATCCGGGAGGAGCTCAGAGTAGAGCCGCTGCTCCTTCACATCGAGAGGAGCCAGTTGAGGTGGCTCGGGCATCTAGTCCGGATGCCTCCCGGGCGCCTCCCTGGTGAGGTGTTTCGGGCATGCCC